>NW_019104507.1:3917-26259 GCF_001995035.1 Momordica charantia
TGGTAGAACAGGCGCGGTGATTCGTGCCGACCTGCGGAGGGGTTCTGTTGCTAGGCCATCGTGACCTTGCCCCTCTACCACTGCTGCTCTGACCTCCCTCTGGTGGGCATCGCTGGCAGCTAGGGTCCTTCGATCTGCCGTATTGGTCGAGTTTGCGGGTTGAACCATTTTCGCTTGCGTGTTGGTTTAAATGTAATGTGGCCACGTGTCATCTCCGGGAGAGAGTACACGTGCAAGACGGTTCACAAATGAGCTAGGAATTAAAAAAAAAGGTTTAGCCTTAAAATATTTTTAAAAACTAATTTTATTTTCAATAATATTAAAAAATATAAAAAAATCTCACACATTTGCAGGTATACCGTATACGTACATCATAGTATATTCTATATATGTCATTAGCGGCGCTTTTCTGACCGTTACAGGCCGCGTTCGGCATCAGAGCGATGAATCGTTCTTCAAAGCGATCTTCGTCGAGAAGTCGAAAGGGCGGAGGCGCAGGCGGAGACAAGAGATTCGACGTTTTCGATTTCAGCCAAGATGATCATCGCGTCGAGGAAGTCTCTCAAAGCTTGCTCGGCAAGTTTTCTACCGGCAGTTCCTCTGCTGTTACCAAGTATCAGTTCCTCCAATGCTGTGAGTACTTCCTTCCACTTATCTCTTTGATCGTCGTTGATATTTGGATGATTGTGGTACAGTTTTTGCTTGGCTGGCGTGAAATTTAATTTTGCGGAAATAAGAATTGTTTTCTTTTGGATTTTGATCATCTTGGTTCCGATAGACGAGCATTAATTAATTCAGATTGTAATCAGATGAGAAGGGAGGTTATGTTCTAAGATTTTGGACGGAGACGTTGTTATACTGTGTGGTGAAGTTATCTTCTGCAGAAGGATAGCTGGGATAAATAATCGAAATAATCCGTCTGCCGGTTTTGTTGTTTGCTAGCCTAGTAGAATAGAACGTAATTCGGTTGCTGGCAAATCTAGATCGTTTTTTATGGGGAGAGTAGTTGGAGTAGCGTGTAAATATTAGTGACGAAAAAGTTGTAGAAAGAATGGAAGCGAAGTAAGGTAATAATATAGGTAATGCATGTAGAGAGAGAGAGGGGGGATGGAAATATGCGTACAAATCTTTTAAACAAACATTTTGGATAAAAGCATGCATCGAGTAAACTCATGATGTGAAAAATGACAAGGGCACTCCGGTATGTGTTTCATATTTGAAGACTTGGTTCTAATGTTGTTGCAATACCGTGTGAATAGAAAACAAAACATACCGAATTTAGCAGACCACATTGATATTGAATTGTTTCTTTGGAATTGCTTTTACTATATGACGCTTCTTATTCATTAAATATATGTACATTATAGCAGGGCAATTTCATTTTTGTCATGTTGTGCTGCTTTGCAGGATATCCTTTAGACTGAAAAGATTATCTTAGCACAAACGACCACGCTTGATCGTATTGTAGTTACTAGACATCAAACGCTACAAATCTTACACATACATGATATCTCCAATAACTATTAGCTAAATTTTAACATTGCAATGAACTATATGGGTTGTGAATCATGTTCATAAATATTTTACAAGTATGTTATCATCCATGACAATGTATGCATGTATGCTGTGATTATTGATGGATGCGGTGTGTGACAAGTTTTATGATCACAATTTATTTAAAAGTTGGCTGAGTCTTTGTTCTGCATAATGTGTGTTGTCAAGAGTGGGGATCAAACTTTAGAATACAAACTATTTCTTTTGCCTTCAATCCAGTTGCAAAAGGTGCCGCAAGTTTAAGGGAAAATGTTAGCGTTGAATTCATTGATATTGATGCTGAAGGTAAGGTAATAATTTTTTTTGTTCATTTTCTTAGAGCATCACCTATTCTTTCGTTAATTTCATTTTATGGTTTTCTTATTGCTTTCATCAATCACCTATGGTCTTTTCCTTTTTCCTTATTTATAGATTGTGATGTGCATGTGTATCAGATCTTTTTCCCACCCTTCCTTTCCTTCTTATGGTTTTCTCCTTGGAAAGTGCTATTTACTATTATATGTATGGCACCTGAAATTTATTTTCCTCATTTACCTCTGATCCAGTTGAAAAAGGTGCCGACACTGATAGCTTATGTGAAGATGTTAGCTACGAAATTACTCATATCAATTCTAAAGGTAAGCATATATTCTGATTTTTTTCACTAGTTGCATGTGTATTTTAAAGTTTAAGAATAATCATTGATGGTAAGGTTTAAAAATTATTCAATTTCAAAAGTGAACATGGTTTTGGAATTGTATTAATAACTAAATTTTATAAATAATGACACTTGATTTAATCCTATTATATCTAAGTAAATACTAAGATAAAGCAAAACTTGGCCACATCATCAGCCTTATGTCAATTTTTTAAAATACCTCGACATTAATAGTATACAATCTAGAAGGGCAAGGTCGGGCCTCCTTTCCATGTGTGAGAAATGAGAACATTTGAAAAAATGTAGAGCTCTAGTTTGGTCCTGGATTCTTGAGCTTTATCCTTTCTGGTATGCTCTTCATTTCTTGGTCTTCCTTGAAATGAGTGGCATATCTCAACCCCCCAGCTGATGCAAGTTCTAAGATAAAAATTTCTCCTTCTTGCATCTAAGATGAAATGAAAAACGCTTTGTCAAGCTAGTGGGGAGAATTTGCTTCATATATTCTTCCAATGTCCTTATGCTCTGCATTGTTGGTTTTGTTATTCAAAGAATTCAACTTATATTGGGTTTTTAGTGGTTCAACAGTGGACAATGTTCAACAGTTATTTCTTAGATTGAATTTGCCCCCACAAGGTCGTTTGTTGTGGTTAAATGCAGTCAAAACTTAGCTCTATGAGCTTTGGTATGAAAGAAATCTCAGAATATTCGAGGATCGACGCAATCCTCCGCTTGATCGGTTTAGCCTAGCTAAATTTAAAGCTTCACAGTGGTGTTCCATGTCACCTCTTTTTGGAAATTATTCTCCTTCCCTTATCTGTTTTAATTGGAGAGCTTTTATTTTATCTCTTAATCTTTGAGGTTTATTTGTTTACTTGTATTTTGTTTTATTTCACCCTCTCGAGAGTTCATATTGTTGAACATTTACACTCCTTTTCATTATTTCAATGAGAAGTTCATTTCTTGTTAAAAAAAAAGGAAAAAAAAAGAATTTTCATCTCCCTCTAACCATTTGATTTCATATTTTTCTAAAATAACTCTTTCTAGATTTTCCTCTCTCCACTCTTTCCTCACTATTCAAGATCTGTATCCTCATTTTTAAAAAGAAATCTTCTATTTCTTTGTCTACACCTTCTTCCTTACTCATTTCTCTATGAAAAGATCTGTCCCGTTATTTTAATTTCTCTTTTAACGTCTCTGTTTTTTGGAAGAGCAGAACCAGAACCTCTAATCTCCTCCTCCTTCCAATTTTCTTCAATCACTTTGATCACTTCCTTTAATCCTGACCATCTATTAGAAAATCTGAAAGGTGCTGGTTCTCATTTTTAAACAATTCATTCTGATCTTTAGAAGCAAAAGAACTATCTAAAAGTGATAAGATTGGCCGTTCCCTTCCATTTGACCTAGTGAAATTACCATTTAATAATGACTATTTATGAGTTTCATCTCATATATCAACCTATTAACTTTAACCACACTTCTAGTTCTCGGCACTCTCCCACCATTAGATTTTTCCTTTTTACTTTTAACACATTGAAATCCCATCCAGCATTATGCATCTTCTCCATAAGCACTCAAAATTTGCCTTTCTCCCAGCAGAATCTTTTTCCTAGTAACAATTTGTCCCATAGACATTTGAAATCTAACAATTTTCTAAATTTAATGGATAAAGAATAACTACATTCCAAAACTTTTTTCTTTTGTTATAAGAACTTATAAAATGCATATATGGGGAATGAGTGATCTCCTTGCAACCACGAGATTACAAAAAGGCTTCCTAATTGACAAAGATATGCAACAAATCATAATTTCAAAAGAGCCTAGAGAGAAGGCACCAAGAAGAAACATGGAAACAAAAAGAATTCCGTCAGCTTGTTCTGGACTTCTAATCCCTAAAAAATTCATTGATTTCTTTTTGTCCATAGATACCAAATAGATGCTATCACTGAATTAGTCCAGAGAGTTCTAGAGTGACCCTTGAAGTTAGGGCCTAGAATGAGTTGGGAGATAGAGCAATCACGGTATTTGAGGGAGCACCAACTTAGTCCGAAGAATGAAACAAATTATTCTAGTAGGAAGAAGCAACTAGGTAGAGTAAGAAAGTGCGAGATTGACTTTCGGCATCAGCTTTGCAAAAGATGCACCACCATTGAGGGGATATGAAAAAAACTTGGCATTCTCTTCCGAAGCTTATCACTAGTGTTAAGCCTGCTTTGGATCATGATCCAAAGAAAACGTTTCACTCTCTTGGGGCTCTTCGTTTCCTTCTTAAGTTTCTCTCCCTTTTTCGTACCTCTTTGACGCATCAAATTTGATTTTTTTTAATGTTCCTCCCGAGAAACAATGTGTGGCTGATGATGGATGGCTCAAGGCTCAATGTTAGAATGTACTGGGCTCAAAACCATTTCTTTTCCTTTCCCTTTTTCACGTGAATGTCTAGGGGAATGGGCTAATGGAATTTGATTAATATCCATTGGGTTTAAGCTATGACCCTCATGGAAAGCTTTGACTGCCTGAGTTGTGAAGTTGCCATGGATTCCGACGGTCCTCTCTTCAAAGTTTCTTATGTCCGTCGCTATACAAACTTGTATCTTTAACTCTGTCCCTTGTGGAGAAGAAATGGGAATGAAAGCTGGGATGAATCCACAATAATTATCAGGAAGCTTCCATACAATTCAACAAATTAATGGTTTTGGGAAAGCATTGATTTTTTTAAATGAGAAACCAAACTTTTCATTTAGAAACTGAAAAAAATGGAATACACATGGACATGCAAAAGAAATGGAGGCCCACCTAAAGAAAGAGGCTCCAAGAAATTGTTGAAAGAGTAGTGAGTAAGCAGAGAAAGTTAATAATATGGATAATGCACTGTTCAATCCATGTTTGTCCCCTAAAGCCGGCCTATTGGGTGAATGGGGTCAAAGCTCTCATTTCGGAGCTTTGGTTTGTGAGAAACAAAAGAATTTTCGAGGAAAAATGAAGACCTTTGTTGGAGTGTTTCAGTTTGGCCAAGTTTAAAGCCTCTCAATGGTGCGCTCTATCCAATCTTTTGTTCAATACTCTCCTAGTATGATCTATTCTAATTGCTCTATCCAATCTTTTGTTCAATACTCTCCTAGTATGATCTATTCTAATTGGGGCTTTGCTTTTCCCTTTTTTAGATGTGTACAGGATGTCTACTTCTAGGATGTCTACTTCTAGTTTTTATTGGTGCTTTTGCTTGTATCTTTTTTTAGTTTTTTTGCTGTTTACTTTTATTCTTGAACATTTTTGTGAGGCCCCCCACAGTAAATACTTACACTAGGAAGGGCAAAGGGGTCGACCCCCCTAGGTAAAGTCAATGGGGTAGGTCTTTTGTAAGGTATCCTTTGTGAGGGTATTATTTATGCTTTTGGGTTTAGCTTGTTATGGCATGTTTTGTCTTTTGTAAGGTTTAGCCTTGGAAGGAGAGCTGTCAACCCTCCCCGACGGTTTCACAACGGAATTCCTCATCAGATTTTGGCATCACTTGAAGGAAGATTTTATTCACTTTTTCAAGTAATTTCACATTAACGGCCATATTAATGGGTGCCTCAAAGAAAAATTCATTTGCCTACTGCCCAAAAAAGTCGCAGCCTCAAGAATTCGCGACTTCAGGCCAATTAGTCTCTCTTCTTCAATTTACAAAGTGCTGGCCAAGGTGCTGATCGAGCGCCTTAAAAAGGTTATGCTTGATACTATCTCAGCCACTCAAAGTGCTTTCATTGAAGGCCGACATATATTGGATCCAATCTTGATTGCAAATGAAGCCGTGGAAGCCTATAAAGCTTCGGGATCGAGGTATCATTAGCCGAAGAAGACCTTGGCCAATCCACGTGACCCGCTCAAAGGCAAGGCGGGTGGTTGCTCAAGCTGGATCTCGAGATAGCCTTTGACAAGGTCGATTGGGCTTTTTTTGGAAGATGTCCTTCTTCAAAAGCGGTTCGGTAGAAAATGGTGCAAGTGGATCAACGATTGTGTAATAGGAACTAAGTACTCAATCTTTATTAATGGGAGGCCTAAAGGTCGCATCGTGGCTTTTAGGGGGCTAAGGCAAGGTGACCCACTTTCACCTTTTCTTTTTCTCCTAGTAGCAGATGTTTTCAGTAGCATGCTGGAGAATATTTATGAAAGGGGTTCTTATGAAGGATTCGTGCTTGGAGGTAAGAAAGTCCATATCTCTCATCTTCAATTTGCAAATGACACTTTTATTTTTTGCAAGGATGATGACATTATGTTGAGGAACCTCACTGAAGCTATTAAAGCTTACGAATGGCTTTCCGGATTTTCCGTTAATTGGGAGAAATCAAGCATCAGCGGTGTAAACATTCCGACACAAAGAGGTCTGCAAGTAGCATCTTCTTTGAACTGCCAGTTTGCTTCCTTTCCTATCATGTATCTCGGTTTACCTTTAGGGGGAATCTGAGATCCTCTGTTTTCTGGAGCCCTGTTTTGGAGAAAATAGAGAAGAAGCTGGATCGTTGGAGGCGTTATAATCTGTCCAGAGGAGGTAGATTGACCTTATGCAAATCAGTCCTATCTAGTATTCCACTTTACTACTTTTCTTTGTTTCAAGTACCTTCGGGGGTTTGCAAGCAAATCGAAAAAAAGTATGAGAACTTTCCTATGGAACAGTGGCCAGTCGGGGGTGCTGAATCATCTTGTACACTGGAATATCTCGTCCAAGCTCATGGAAGACGGTGGTCTGGGGGTTGGCGGAATTTCAAAAATGAACAGCACACTTTTAGCCAAATGGGGCTGGCATTTTGGCTCGGAAAACTCTGCCCTTTGGCGGCATGTCGTTGCAAGTTTGTACGGAGAGTTTGAATTCGGATGGTCTGCGGGTGAAAGAATTAATGCCTGCCTTAGGTGCCCATGGACTAGTATTTCTCAACATTGGAAGCAATTCAGTCAGTTTACATCTTTCAAATTGGGGTCGGGTTCCAATATTCTTTTTTGGAACCACATATGGATAGAGGACAAGCCTCTCTTGGTCAGATTTCCAAAAACTTACCGTTTATCCTTGTCCCTTTCAGGTTCACTTGCCGATTTTTGGGATCCACAGACGTTATTTTGGAAAATTACTTCTCGTCGGGCTTTGAAGGATGATGAGATTGAGGAATTTATTTATCTTCTATCACTTCTAAATATATATTCGTCTGTAAATGGAGCAGATAGAAGGATTTGGTCCTTGGACAAATCAGGTGTCTTCACAGTGGCTTCCCTCCATAAGTTGTCCTCAAATGTTCCTATGCCTCAAGATTTATTTAAAGCTATTTGGAAGACCAAAGTCCAAAGAAAGTGAGTTTTTTTCACTTGGATTCTCTTATTTGGAAGAGTCAACACAACATATGTATTACAAAAGAAACTGTCTAGTCATGTTCTCCTACCTTCAATATGCCCACTCTGCCTTTCCAGTGAAGAGAGCTTAGTTCACGTTTTTTTTCCTCTGCCCTTTTGCTCGTCAATGCTGGGATCTTCTCTTTGAAGCCTTTAATTTATCGTGGGTCTTTGGAAACGTTGCTGCTGATAATATCTCTCAGCTTCTTCTCGGGCCAAGCTTTAATTCTAAAGCCAACCTTCTTTCGCTTAATGCTACAAAGGCATTTCTCTACGAGCTGTGGTATGAAAGGAATCTCAGAATTTTTGAAGACAAGAACATTCTCCGGAGATGCGTTCCAATTTAGCTAAGTTTAAAGTCTTCTAATGCTCACTTTTATTTATTTTCTTTATCTTCACTCCTGAGTTTGTATCTTTGAACATTTCATTTATCAATGAAAAGTTCGTATCTTGTTAAAAAAAAAAAAGAAATTTAGCTAAGTTTAAAGTTTCTCAATGATGTTCCCTATCTTCTATTTTTAAAAGTTACACCCCTAGCTTGATTTGTTCTTTATTGTACCTTTTTAATTTTTGTTATTTCCTTTTTTCACTCTCTTGAGAGTTTGTATCTTTGAACATTTTGTTCATTTTCATTTCTTCAATGAGAAGTTGGTATCTTGTTCAAAAAAAAAAAAAAATTGGTATCAGAGCTATCTTTGTAGTGGTTGATCGGCTCAACAAGTATGGCCATTTTATTCCGGTTAGTCATCCTTTATCAGCTAAATCTATTGCTGCACTATTTATGAAGGAGATTGTCCACCTCCAACGGTTTTCCCCACTCAATGGATCGTTACAAAATATTCTTGAGCCATTTATGGATTGAGCTATTACACCTCCATGACACTTGACTACACCAGAGCACCGCTTACCATCTACAATGCGACGACCAAATGGAGATTGTTAACAAGTGCTTGGAGATGTATTTGTGCTGTTTCTGCAGCGAAAAATCGAGACAGTGGGGAGTAATTGGTTGGCTTGGGCTGAATATTGGTATAATACCACTTACCATATCTCCATCAACACTACTCCCTTCCATGTTGTCTATGGTCGGGCCCCTCCCCCTCTGGTTTTCTATGGCGATCAGAAAAATCTCCAACGCCAATTTGGATCAGCAGTTAGCCGATCGAGACCAAGCCCGGCCTAAAAACCCACTTGAATGATGCCCAAGACCGCTTGAAGAAGTTTTTCAATAAACGTCGCTGGATAGGTTGAATTTTCTGGAGGTGATTTAGTTTACTTAAAAATCAGACCCTACTACCAACTTTCCTTAGCCAAACATTGCTGTGAAAAACTGACCCTGAAATATTTTGGACCATACACCATTATGATGTGTGTAGGTTCGGTTGCTTACCGCCTTGATCTCCCACCCAAAGCCACCAGTCACCCCATTTTTTAGGTCTCCTAGCTAAATAAAGCCATCGGCCCCAACCACAACATTCAAACCCACCGTTGAACCTCTTAGAGGATTTTGAATGGGTAGTCGAGCCTGCTCATGTGATAGGTCTTTGAAAGAGCTCGTATACAGATGAATGGGAGCTTCTCATTAAGTGGCGTGACCTTCTTGAACATGAGGCAACATGGGAGAGCATCTCTACCATTTGTCGACAGTTTCCCCACGTCCACCTTGAGGACAAGGTGTCTTTCTCCCCTGGGGGTAATGTGAGGCCCCCCGTAGTAAATACGTACACTAGGATGGGCAAAGGGGTCAATTCCCCCTAGGTAAAGTCAATGGGGTAGGACTTTTGTAAGGTATTCTTTATGATGGTACTATTTATGCTTTTGGGTTAGCTTGTTATGACATGTTTTGTCTTTTATAAGGTTTAGCCTTGGAAGGAGAGCTCCCAACTCTCTCTAACGGTTGGGCACCTTTGTATGCTTTAGCACAGCATGCTTGAATATCAACGTGTATGGGAGATACCTTACAATTTTTTGTTTCTTTTCATTTATCACTGAAAAATTCGTTTCTTGTTCACAAGAATAATATGGATAATGCAAGGGATGAAAATATGCGTACAAATCTTTTAAACAAAAATTTTGGATTAAAGCATGCATCGAGTAAACTCATGATGTGAAAAATGAAAAAGGCAACTTCGATACGTATTTCAAGTTTCGAGGCTTGTTTATAATGCTGTTGCAATACTGTGTTAATAGAAAATAAAACATACCAATTTTATTATATCCCGTTGATATTGAATTGTTTCTCAGCATAAATGACCATGCTCGATGATATTGTAGTTAGAGTTACTAGACATCAAATATTCTATTGATCTTAAACATACATGATATCTCAAATAACTATTAGAATTTTAACATTGCAATGAAACTATATGGGTCGTGAATTATGTTCATTTAGTTTGGCAACTTCAAAACTAAAAAGTATTTTACAAGTAAGTTTCATCAATAATCACGATAATGTTTTTTTTTTTGGAGCAAGAAACAACTTTTCATTGATATATGGAAAGGAAAAATACAAAAAATGTTCAAGATACAAACCCCATAAGGGTGAAAGAAGAAAACAAATAGCCGAAATCCTTAGGGAAAGCTCAACATGAGCAATACAATCACAACAAAGATAAACAACATTTAGAACCAAGGGACAATGCAGAAGGAACTTTGCAAATGGCGTGCTACTAAGCATGGTAGAACCAAGGGACAGTGTTGAAGGAACTCTCATGACTAAGCATGGAGAACCGAAAGAAGATCAAAAGAAGATTCCACAAACACATCTTTAAAGGTCTGACTGAAGAAAGCTTGAGGGATAAAATCCTTAAAACAGATACTCCAAAGAGAATCAAGCAAAGAACAACCACTCTTGGAAGAAACCAACAAAAAACCTAAATACACCGGCGAACATAAATAAGGGGTATGCAAGCTCTGTTATTGGCTTCAAAACTTCAAAATCATTCGGATTACCCAACTTTTAACCGTTGAAGAGAGCAAAGAAACAAAGCTTCAAAATATCAGTGGTATAGAAAGAACAACAACCAGACTCTGGAGAAAGAAGAAGCAGGACATTGAAGCAATATAGGGACAACTACATAAACCTTTCACCACGACACCTTCTAAGCTTTCTTGAAAAATCATCTGACACGAGACCTTTCATGATATCTACCGCACACTGCATCATTTTTGGCCCTTCCATGGAAGTCTTGATCTTTAGCAATGTTTTTGATAACTCTCAAATAACCCCAAAAGATTAACCTCAAAATCACGACAATGTTGACACGCCGTGATTATTGATGGATGTGGTGTATGACAAGTTTTATGACCACAGTTTTTTTAGAGTTCGCTGAGAGCCTCTGCTTTGTGTAATATGTTGGTAAGAATAGGATCAAACTTCTCAATGCAACATGTGTATGCATAATTTTGGAATATATATCAGTCTCTACTATATTAAATGCGTTTGTCTGAACTATTTCTTGTGCCTTCAATCCAGTTGCAAAAGGTGCTGAAAGTTTGGGAAATGTTAGCATTGAACTCATTGATATTGATGCCGAAGGTAAGGTAATAATTTTTTTTGGTTCATTTTCTTAGAGCTGACTTATTGTTTCTTAATATTTCATTTTCTGTTTTCCTTGTTGATATCATCAATCACCTTTTGTCTTGTTCTTTTTCCTTTAATACATTTTGTATGTGCATGTGTATCAGATATTTTTCCGTCCCTTCCTTTCCTTCTTATGGTTTGACTCCATGGTTAGCGATATCTATTGTGATATGCATGGAATTTGAAATTTTTTTTCCTTCTTTACATCTGTTTCAATTGAAAAAGGTGCCGACACTGATAGTTCCTGTGAAAGTGCTAGCTACGAGATCACTCGCATCAATTCTAAAGGTTAGGATATGTTCTGAATTTTGTGTTGTTTTTTATTCTCACTAGTTAGTACTCACAATTGTTGCATGTGTATTTTAAAGTTTAATAATAACCATTCCTTGTTTTTTAATTAATACAATATTTTTATGAACCCTACCGTAATCCTGCCTTTGTCGTCGGCCAAACGAACCTTTACCCTATCTCTATCGCTGCTGTCCGCCTCCGCCTTTGCTGTACGTTGCGACCCTAACCCAAACACTACCTTTATCTTCGCCGTCCGTCCATCTTTGCCTCTTCCTGTCGTAACCCTAACCCGAAACCTAACTTTGCCTCTTCCAGTTGCAACCCTAACCTGAAACCTGAACCTATCTCCATTGCTGATGCTTCTTCGACTGTCGTCGTCTGACATCTTTCCTCCAACTTTAGCGTCTTCTTCGCCGTCAGGGGTAGTTTTGGATCAATTTGTCTTCCTCTTGGCTTTTTCGGTTTTGTTCTTCATCCTAGGGTTCTGTCTTCCTCTGTTGGACTATGTTTTTTCATTCAAGTTTGGATATAGACTTGAGAAGTTGTAGCGTAACAAACAATTACTATTGGAGTTGGTGTGATAATCATTGCTTTTTCATCAAAAACTCTATGAAGAATGTTCAAATTTCTCTTCAAGTTTCCAAGCTTCAATGGCTTGAGAAGGCTTTGGATGAGTTGCTATGCTTCCCACTTCATTTAAGGTTCCTTATGCAAGTTATGGGAATGGAACTTCTCGACTTCAGAAAAAGAGATTCTTGCATGGATGATTTTTGGAATGTGTCGTTTGGTTCCACATCGGGTGGACAAAATTCATATCAATGCCTTTTGGGTTTAGGAAAAAAGGTTGGGTAACTGATGTAGTTAGAAGTTCTGTTGTTTGTTTAGTTGGCTTGGTTAGTTATTTGTTATTCAGATTGGTTAGTTATGTTGTTTGTTTAGTTGGCTTGGTTAGTTATTTGTTATTCAGATTGGTTAGTTAGTTGGTTAGTCAGGTTGGTTAATTAAAACCTTCTCTGCTTCCTTGCTTATAAATAGCAAGTTTCCCCCTTAGTTTAGTATCTTATCACTCTTAATAAAATTCTCTCTTTGGAGTTACACCAGTAACTCTTCTGGGATATGCTAAAAGATTCCTTCATGGTGGGATATGCTAAAAGATTCCTTCATGATGCTACACCTATCGTAGAGGATGAGATTTACGAGGGAAATTGCTCTTTGGCCAAGCAGCGAAGCTTTGGCAAATGGAGCAACTCTTATTGGGTCCAAAAGGAATCCGAAGTTGTGGAAACGAATTAGGATAACGCCATGGTTATTTCAAGGTTTTGTGCTCAAGATATTTGGAAGGCAATTTCTGCTTTCCTCAAAAGTGTCTTCTCGGAAAATTGTCAAGTCAACCCCTTCTTGGCAAATACAACTTTGTTTAGATTCGGAGGTGGAAGACCTTTGAACTCTGATTGACTCAATGGTAAATGGTGCATGATGGATTTCATATGTGAAGTTGGAAAAATAGAATCTTAAAGAACATGGCAGGAAGGAAGTGATGGTTTGTTTTGGTGGGTGGGTGAAAATTTGTGACTTGTACCTTTAGAGCTCTGGAATTTGCGATGCTTTAAGGCCAGGCCATTGGAACTCATCTGGGAGGTTTGAAAAAAGTCTCTTCAACAACCCTAAACAACCTTAAATCTGTTAGATTGTTGAGCAGCTCTCATCCAAATCGAGAAGAATGTTTGTAGCTTTATTCTGGCTTCTATTGAGATAACTATGAAATGTGGAGTGTTTGAGGTACAAGTGGGGTTGCCATAAATGAGGCTACCAGGTTGTCTTCTTCCTCTGTCCAACTCTCCAAGACTACGTCGATTGCTGATTCCCCTAACTCGTTGGACTTTAAAAGACTGCAAGAAGTTTTGACAGATCAAGAGTTTTAGTTTGGCAAAGAGTTTATTAAGAAGGATAGCCTAGAAAAGCGGCTTACAATTGACCCTCGCGCTTCAGTTGCCTCTGATTTTGAAAAGTTTCTGGCAAGTCAGTTAAGTACTCCTCTGGCTAGAAAAGTCATGGAAATTGATAAAGAAAAAGACATTATTGGTCCTACTGATTTTCAAGAAATAAATGCAGAAGCTATTCTGAACCAAAAGTTAAAAGGCAACCCTTTTCCACGTGGTATGAAGAATACCGATTACCGAAAGATGATCCTTTGATGAAGATTTTCAGATTTTATTTAATGGGCAAAAAAAGATGAGAAGTTGGATCTTCCACAACAAACAACCATTCCTTTCTGTTTTGAAGGGAGGGGGATTACTCTTGTCCCATTTGAATCTGTCCACTGAGTTTTAAGTTGTTTAGAAAGCTAAAATGTTCTCTCTTATTAAGCCTTTTGCAATTTTCAAAGCTTTCAGTTTTAGTTTGGATGGTGAGGTTTTTAAATATTCTTTTCGGCGTGCCGGTTGGCATATGGTGGTTTATATTTGGAGGTTTTTTTGAAGACTAACATTGAGGCTTAGTTTTTGGTGATTACCCCTTGTTAGCATTTCGGTTGCGGTTTAGTTCTTGTGTACTAGCTTCTACTTGGTTCTTTTTGGAGTTTGGTCTTTGCTTTTGGTGCTAAGGAAAGTTTTTTCCCTCATGCGGTCGTTGGCTCTAGAATTCGTTTGGTTCTTCAAGCCAGTGTTTTCAAGGCGCAAGGCGCACTTCAAGGCGAGAGGCGATAAAAAGGCGAGGCCTGAGTGAAGCGAGGCACACTGAATAAAATATTTAATAAATAATATTTATTAATAATTTATATGTAAAATAAATAAATATTCAATAAAATGTGAAAATTAAAATATATATATATATATATTCAAATAAAAATTAATTTAAATAATTGAGAAAAATAAAAATATTCAAATTAAAGAAAAAAGAAGCAGAGAGAAAATTGTATTTAAAATAAATGGTAAAAAAATAGTTCAATAATGCTAAAGAATTAAATAGAAATAGTTGTATTTATGGAAACCGTATTTATAATAAATAGCTGTGTTTATGGGAAACACAAAAATACTATTTGACAGCTAGCAAGCACATAGAAAAATGTGTTGCCTTCAAACTTTTCTTTCTTTAGTACTGCCCTCAATTTTTTCTTCTCGTACTCTACAAAAAAAGAAAAGCTCTTCTCCTCCTCAAGCTTTTCTTCTTCAACATGCTCTACCTCAAATTTTCTTCTTCCTTCAACTCTACCATCTCTATTATCTCCCTTCTTATCTCCTACAGTTCTGGTTTTCTCCTCTCTTCATCTTCTTCTTTTTTAAACTCTTCGTTCTCTTTTTGTTTATTTTCGTTATGAGGTGGGTTTTTATTGAGTTAAATTGATTTAAAAAAAAAAAGTTTGATGTGCCCGCCTTCAACCAGGCGCTCGCCTCGCCATAAGGCGAGGGCGCGCCAAGGCGTAGTGAGGCGCACCAAGGCGAGCGCCCGGTTGAAGGCGGTCACCCTGGCACCACTCAAGGCGCACTCAGGCGAAATCGCCTCGCCCCTCGCCTTAGGCGCTCGCCTGGGTGCGCCTCGAAAACACTGCTTCAAGCTCTATAGAAAGCAGTTTTTCTGAGTTTTGGTTTAGAATGCTTTTTATCTTCTTCGAGCTTGTATTGCTCTTGTTGTGCTAATTCTTCGTTACTTTTCTCTTCTTCTCTCTCTTCTTTTTTCACACCTTTAAGGTTTGTATCTTGAACTTTTTCTTTTTCATATATCAATGAATAGTTGTTTCTGGTTGAAAAAATATACAATTTTTTTCTTTATCTAAAAAAATCATTGATGGTAAGGTGTAAAAATTATTCAGTATAAAATGAATATATGCTTTCGAAATTGTATTAAATAACTAAAATTTAAAATTTAATTATTGTTCTTATTTTGATTGTAATGCTCTCTGTTGAGCCTCTTTTCTACTCTTTTCTACTTTGGCCCGTTCTCTTTTTCTGTCACTCCTTTGGGAGTTTGTATCCTTGAAAATTTTCTTCTTTTCTATATGTTTGTTTCTTGTTAAAAAAAAACAAAAATCAAAGAAAAGATAAAATATAAAAATTAATGACACTTGATGTACTTCTATTATATCCAGGTAGATAACAAAATAAAGCAAAACTTGGCAACATCCTGCCTTATATCAATCAACTAAAATGCCCCTACATTAACATGACCTAGAGGGGCAAGGTCCATCGTTTCTATGAGTGAGAAATAAGAACATTTGGAAACAAATATGGAGCCCTAATTTGGTTCTCCATTGGTGAGCTTCATCATTTCTGGTATTTTCTTCATTTCTTGGTCTTCCTTGAAATGAGTGGCATATCCCCTCGAGCTAAGTTCTAAGATAAAATTTCTCCTTGCATTTAAGATCTTGGGAAAATTATGAAAGAACAAAAATTTCCATCTCCTCCTCTAACCCTTTGATTTCACAATATAAAAAAAAAAACTCTTTCTAGCTTTTCGTCTCTCCATTCTTTCATCACTATTCAAGATATTCATTCTCCTTTTTTAAAAAATTCTTCTATTTCTTTGTCTACAACTTCTTCCTTACTCATTTATCTGTGCAAAAATCTGTTCCATTTCTGTAATTTCTCTTTTGATATCTTTAATTTTTGGAAGAGTAGAACCAATCCATTAATAACCTCCTCCTCCTCCCAACTTTCTTCAACCACTTTGATCCCTTCCTTTAATCCTGACCATCTATTAGAAAATCTGAAAGGTGCTGGTTCTCATTTTTAAACAATTTATTCTATTTTGTAGAAGCAAAAAAACTATTTCTAAGTAGTAAGATTGGCTATTCCTTCCATTTGACCAAGTGAATTTACCATTTAATAACGAGTATATGTCGAGGTTCCTCTCTATTATCTCTCCTTGTTCCAAATGCCTAGAGGGGTTCGAAAGCAAGTTGAAAAAATGATGATAACTTTTTTATGGAATAGTGGATCCTCCGGAGCTCTAAATCATCTTGCTCACTAGAATATTTCGTCCAAACTTATGGAAAATGGAGGTTTGGGTGTTGGCGGGCTCTCAAGAATGAACAACGCTTTGTTAGCAAAGTGGGGCTGGCGGTTTGGTAGGGAAACAAATGCTCTCTGGCGTTAGGTGGTAGCAAGTCTTTACGGGGAAAAGGAGTTCGGTTGGTCGGCGGGGGAAAAGGTTAATAGCTGCCTCAGATGCCTTTGGACCAATATCTCTCGAAATTGGAAGCTATACAACCATTTTGCTGATTTTGGGATGCACAGACATTTTCTTGGAAAGTTCTTTCTCGTAGGGCGTTGAAAGATGACGAGATTGAGGAATTCACCTCATTCTATCACTGCTAAATTTATATTCTCCCAATACTAGCCCAGACAATAGGATATGGTCATTGGATCCATCGGGTTGCTTCACAATGGCATCAATTCCCAAGTCTCTCCCAGATATCTCTATGCCAACAGACCTATTTAAAGCTATTTGGAAAACTAAGAGCCCTAAGAAGGTTAGTTTCTTCATTTGGATTCTACTGTATGGAAAGGTGAATACCATCGATGTCCTTCGAAAGAAACTCTCTGGCCATACTCTCCTGCCTTCTATTTGTCCTCCTTGCCAAGACAATGAGGAATGCTCAATCCACATATTCTTCTTCTGCCCCTATGCTTGGCATTGCTGGGAATGTTTGTTCGAGGAGTTTAAGATGTCCTGGGTGTTTGGCAACACAGTAGCAAGGAATGTCCATCAGATAATGTTAGGGCTATCTCTAAGTCCTAAAGCTAATCTTCTGTGGCTGAATGCCGTAAAAGCTATTCTCTACGAGCTTTGGTTCGAAAGAAATCTCAGAGTGTTCGAAGGAAATAGCAGCCACTGGGACTCCGCTTCGGTCTAGCTAACTTCAAAGCTTCTCATTGGTGTTATTTATCATTTGCATTTAGGAATTATACTCCTAGTTTATACGTTTTAATTGGAAGGCTTTCACTATACCTTGTTAAGTTTATCTGTTTTATTTTCTGGTTTCTTTCTTTCACTCTTTCGAGAGTTTGTATCTTTGAACGTTATTGTTCCTTTTCATTATTTCAATGAGAAATTCGTATCTTGTTAAAAAAAAAAAGGAATTTGAATTCCCTTTCACAACAGTTTTGATAAAAATGCTGTTGATGATCTAGTTCTTCTGGGAGGGGACCTCATCTGCCCCCCTCCTTTTAGGCTCTTATTTCCTGTTTGAATAGACTCATGCTTCTTATTTAAAAAATACTATTGATGAGTATGGGGCCAGAAAAGCCCCATGGCTGGATGGGTTTGCGAGTTTTTAAAAAAGTCTTGGAACATCATCAAAGGGATGGTTCCAAGACATTTTTGAAAATGATGTCTTAAACTCTTGCGTTGATGAAACTTATCTCTGTTTGATTTCTTGATTCCTAAGAAGATGAGAGCTCACTTCCGCCCCATTAGTCTTGTCACAAGTATATTTTTCAATAGAAATGTATAATAGAGCGCTCGAAAGGGTTCGAACCTGTGCCCCCAAATACCACTCAGGCGCACAAATGCCACTAGGCCAAGGCCAACATTTTTCTTGTCACATGTATCTACAAGATTATTGCTAAAGTGTTGGCAGCTAGGCTAAAAAAGGTCCTCTCGCCACTAGGCCAAGGCCAACATTTTTCTTGTCACATGTATCTACAAGATTATTGCTAAAGTGTTGGCAGCTAGGCTAAAAAAGGTCCTCTCATTCACTGTATCTCAAAATCAAACAACCTTTGTAGTAAAAAGGCAAAGCTTGGACTTGAAATTGATTGGGAACGAGAGGTTGTGGATGAGTACCGGTGCACAAAGAACAAAGGGCGGATCATTAAGCTAGGCTTTGAGAAGGCTCATGATAGGTTGGAACGTTGTTGCCATTTGGTGGAAAATTGGTACAGAAGTTAGCTTGGTAGATGTGATAAGATTTTGTTTTGGGAAGGTCGTTGGATCGAGGATGTCTCTCTCAAAGATGCCTATCAAAGATTTTACAAAATGGCTAGCTCTAAGGGTTTTCGTGTAACAAATCTCAAACCAGTCATCATGAGAGTTCTGTTTGGTGATTACTATGGTCTCTTCCCATTATATGGTGTGAAGATAAGCTTTGATGTTTTTAATTAGAAACTAAGCTTTCATTGAGAAGAAATGAAAGAATATACAAGGGGCATAGGAAAAACAAGCCCGACAAAAAGGGATCCGCCTATAAGAATGGACTCCAATCCAAAAGAATAGCACTAAATGGTGATTATATGGAAGATATGGTCCATATAATAGTGGAATGTTCTCGGTTAAATCCTACATGGTTAACCTTTCACAAGAGGCCTCAAGGGCGAATTACTTTAAAGGAAACTTTATATGGAAGGTCGAGGTCCCTAAGAAGGTTAAGATTTGCTTGTGGTTGATGATGCATGAAAGGCTAAAAACCTGCTCTAGAATTCAAAAGGTGATGCCGAATATGTGCCTTTCCCCTAGCTGGTGTGTGTTGTGCAAGAATAGTGAAGAAGATCAATGGCACCTGCTCCTCAACTGCCCCTTTGCCTCAACTTGTTGGACAAACCTCTTCCAGACGTTTAACTTAAGCTGGTGCTTCCTAACAAGGCCGCCAATGGTATTCTACAGTTGTTTAAAGGAACGTTCTTTAAAGGAAAAGCAAATCTCCTTTGGTCGTTTGGTATTGCAGGGTTGGTTGGAAATTATGGTTCGAGAGGAATAGAAAAGATGCTTTTTGGGGCAGGAGACCGAGAGAAGGATTTTCTGGGAGAATGTTAGACTTTGTGTCTCTTTGTGGGCTGCTAGTCATAAAGCCTTTTGTAATTATGGTGTCTCTCAAATCTTTGCCAATTGGGATGTTTTTTTGTAATTCCTTGGCAAGCGGGGAATAGCTCATCTCCCCTTTTTTTGTAATTCTCTTGTAATGAAAGTCTAGTTTCTTATAAAAAAAATGCCTTAGAAACTGACACTCAGAGAGAGGTATTAAATCTAACCCGCTCCCAAATTTCCCCCAATACCTCTCAATTTTCCTAAAAATTCTACTGTTCCTCTTGATTCAAATACCCCACAAAATAGCAAAAGTAATTCTTTCTCAATATGACAACGCAGAGTAATTTTAACTTAAATTTTAGTCATTTTTGTACTTCATCATGGTGCTACTAACTGGGACTCTTTTTGTAAGTGTGCAGTTCTATGAAATTTAGTATCTTATGAAAGAAAAAAGTGGTTGCTAGAAGTGAACAAGAATGATTCTTTTGGATCGAAAGCCCTTTCTTTAGGCTCGCTTCCTTCTCGTGGGCTGTTTTTTTTGTATGCCCTTGTCGTTGTTTTTGTTTTCATTTGTCTCAATGAAAAGTTCGGTTTCTTAGAAAAAAACAAGAATGATACTCTCTTTTGTAACTACTCTTCTTCTACAATTCTAGCCAGTTAACTGCAAGCTTTTGGTGTTTAGTTTTTATGTGTGATGTCCAGTAGCACCTACGCTCCATGCATTCATATTACTTTTCTTTCTTTATTCTTAGATTTGTTTGTCTAATTGAAGTTCGAACATCCAATTCAGTTGCTAACTCTGCAAGTCATCAAATTAGCACTGGACCATCGGATCTTGCTTCTGAAGATACATGTGTAGGTAATCCCAATTTTATGTTCTTTTGACTTATTAAATTTATGTTATGTTTTATCCTCTCTCTCAATAGTTAAATTAGACAAGAAGAAAATATTCTAGAAAGATGCAGCACTGTGGGTTAATTGACGCTTTGGTTACAACATACATTTAATAAGGGAACATCTTTTGTTGCACTTGTTGTAGATCGGTCACCTGAAGATGGTCTTAAAGAGCGGGAGATTTTTGAGACTAGTGTGGTTTTGCTTTCTCGTGCTGCAAATAATGAGGTGGACACTCCAACTTATTGTGAAATTTGAAGTTTGCCTCGACTTTGTATAAATTTAATAATGTAACAAATATTTAATTTGTATAATCTTCATTTGGGTTGGACTTCCTATCTTTTCAGTCATTTTCTCTATATACAAGTAATTTAAGTTAATAACAGGTAAATTGTTGGACCAAATTTCTCTTTAGGCTAGCCTAGGTCTCCCAACTGTTTCTAAGTGGGGTGGTACTATTGGGAGTGTGGGGGAGAAGGTGTATTAGTGGGGGTGGTACTATTAGGAGGGGCTTTAGGGAGCTGAGGATTCTAAAGTATTTTATTAATTATGAGGGGAGGTGTGCTTCTGCAAGCTGGGGTCTCAACTATGACCCAATAAAAGTTGTGTCATGTAATGTTATAAGGGAAGGGTTAAGAGGAGACCAGTCAAGGAGTTTTTAGTTCAAGAGCACCTTAATATTGGGAGTGGTACTATTGGGAGTGGGGAGAAGGTGTATTAGTGGGGGTGGTACTATTAGGAGGGGCTTTAGGGAGCTGAGGATTCTAAAGTATTCTATTAATTATGAGGGGAGGTGTGCTTCTGCAAGCTGGGGTCTCAACTTATGACCCAATAAAAGTTGTGTCATGTAATCTTCTAAGGGAAGGGTTAAGAGGAGACTAGTCAAGGAGTTTTTAGTTCAAGAGCACCTTAATATTAGCGATCCTCTCTAATTGGGGTTTGAAATGGTGATGAGATAAAGAGGGTCCAGGAAAAGTATCCATTGCACATGGTGGTTCTCTGATTGAACCTGACATCAGAAGTTATGAAGAAAATGTGAAATTTTCTACTTTGGTCATTTCTTCTTTTTCATTTTGTGAATTGGCTTTTTACTATACTTCATTTCAATGAAGTGGATGCTTGTAATAACTTTTTTATTTTTATATTAATTTTCAGGATGATGTGATAGTTATTTTCCCAGATTTTGTCATCTATGAAGGTCAATGCTGTACAACAGCAAAGTTAATATTTTCTCGTAGCTGCATTAAACTTCAAGGTTCAGTTGTGAATGGTGGATGGCAAAGAACATTTGACTGTCAATGGGCTATCTCTGACATTGTTGGCATTGAATCAGAGTGGTGTAGAAGGGTATAATGTGTTTTTTCCCTTCCTTTTTTTCTCTGTTTCTGTGTAGATCTATTTGTAACTCTTTGTCGCATGTAGGTTGAAACTGCAATTGTGAATCTTCTTCTTAAAGGAAAGAATGCCACAAGGGCTGGAAATGCAAATGAAATTTCAGGTTATGTATGTTGGAATTCGATTTTTTGATGTGTAATTAGAATATTGAATGTGTTTAATATTAAAATTTATTTGGAGTACTCATCATTTTTTTTAACAAGATACAACTTCTAATTGATTAATGAAAAGGAACAAAATGTTCAAAAGATACAAACTCCCAAAGGGAGCGAAAAGAGAAAAAAGATGAGGCAAAATTGCTAACACATAAAATTACATAAAGACCAAAACAGACACTTTCAAATAGAGCCTCCCAAAAGCAATGAACCTCAAAAAGAAGCTTCAGGAACCTTTAACAACAATAACATTGACGAAGACATCCTTATCATTTGGAAATAACTCTTTAAACTTCTGGGAATATTTGGCCCGAATATTTTTAATACCTTCAGCAAGCTCTCTTTCCCGCTAAGCTTGAATCTCCATCTTTCTTATAGGGTGTGGTTCAAAAAAAGAGCCATTCCTTTGCGAATATTGACAAGCTCGGACTTAAGAAAGGATAAATAAGCATCCAATTGAGAGAGAGATAAGTTTGAGATGAACTTGAGGGAAGAAACGATGTCATCTTAAGAAACTTGCAAGGGAAGATCATGAGGCCAATGAGTCCTCAGGGGAAGATCATGAGGCCAATGAGGAGGACTCAGTACTCATCATTTACGAAGATCATGAGGCCAATGAGGAGGACTCAGTACTCATCATTTACAAATGTGTATTGAGTTTTTGGTCTTGTTTCTTAAACATCACTATAGGTTATCCATAAAAATATGTAATTGGCCTATTTAGCTTTGCTCGAATGC
>NW_019104507.1:64712-87638 GCF_001995035.1 Momordica charantia
AAACAGAAAGGGAGACAACGGGTCTCCTTGACGAAGGCCTCTCTTAGCCATAATCTTACCTCTAGGTCTACCATTGATAAGGATGGAGAAATTTACTGAGTGAAGACACCCTTTCATCCAACCCCTCCATCTGTTCCCGAAGCCCTTTTGCTCTAGCACCGAATCGAGGTAAGTCCAATCAACTTTATCATAAGCTTTTTCATAATCCAACTTTAGAATAAAGCCAGACTCTTTCCTCGCTTCCAAGTCTCCAACAGCTTCTGAAGCTATCAAAATAGTGTCAATGATCTGTCTCCCCTCCACAAATGCTGATTGGGCATTACTTATAACTTAGGGCAGCACTTTTTTAAGTCTGTCAGCTAGCACTTTCGAAATAATCTTGTACAAAGATGTAACAAGGCTGATCGGTCTAAATTCCCCCATTTTCATTGCCTTAGACTTCTTCGGAATCAAGCAAATGTATGTTTCATTAGTGCTACGATTAATAATGCCAGTTCTGAAAAAATCTTGGAACATTCCTAACAGATCATGTTTGAGAATGTTCCAAAACTTTTTGAAAAATTCATTTGTAATACCATCGGGGCTCAGGGACTTTAAATTACCCAGATTGAAAACAGCTCGTTGGATCTCTTCCATCTCAAAAGGATGTTCAAGCCATTATCTCCAATAGTCCTCCAACTTGTCTCATTGCACCCCTTCAATCAGAAAACGTGTGCCCTTCGGCTCACCATATAAATTCTCATAAAAGCCAATTATTTCATTCACAATCTCCTCCTTAGGGGTTAGTAACTCCCCATTTTCTTTCTCTAGCATTGAGATAAGCGTTTTGGATTTCCTAGCTGAAGCCCATATGTGGAAGAAGTTTGAGTTTTCATCCCCCACTTTAATCCATTGTAGCTTGCATTTCTGTACCCACTTCCTTTGCTCTCTCATTGTTAAGTCCAAGTAAGACTTTTTGATATCTATTCTCTCTTTCCTTTCTTCTTCGAAAAGGAGACCTGCCTCCTCAATCACTTCCTTTGCTCTCTCATTGTTAAGTCCAAGTAAGACTTTTTGATATCTATTCTCTCTTTCCTTTCTTCTTCGAAAAGGAGACCTGCCTCCTCAATCTTATCAATAGCTTCCAGTCTTTCCTCACACTTTTTCAACGAGTTTTCGACTACCCCGAAGGTTTCTTTGTTTAAGATCTTAACATACATTTGAGGCCTTTTAGTTTGGACATAAAAGCAAAGCCCGGCCAGCCCTCGGAGGGCAGAGCATTCCACCATAACTCTACACTCGCCTTAAAGGACGGATGATCTAACCACATGTTTTCGAAACGAAAAGGAGCCGGAACCCATTTCTGATTACCGAGATTCAACTGAAGAGGAAAGTGATCTGAAGTAGTTCGCGCGAGACGGACAAGCTCAATCTCACTGAAGGCCTCCACCCATCCTTTGGAAAGAAGGAACCTATCAAAGCGGGTGGCCGAAGGTCTTTCTCTAAAGTCGGACCAAGTGAAAGCCCCATTCTTCATAGGAACATCGAAGAGACTTAACTCATCAATCAGAGTATTGAAAAGCTTCATGCTTCTAGTTACCCTGCCCTCGTTAGACTTCTCTTCAATTCTTCTGACTACGTTAAAGTCCCCCCCTACACAGCAACAAGCTCTTGCCATAAAGCCTCTCTACCCTTGTGCCTTGCTGGGCCGTAAATGCCTGTGATCCAACCGCTGAGGCTGTCTTTGTAGCTAAATAAAATAGAGACCGAAAAAAGACCTACCACTGTCACTGAGTTCTGGTTCCACATAATAACTACGCACCCGAAGAGCCCACAGCCTCCAACTCAACCCAACCAATATGTCTGGAGCTCCAAATAGACTTCACCAGCCTTCTGTCTATGTTCTAAAGTTTGGATGCAGAAACAATAGTTGCATGAGCAAATTCCATAATTCGGCCCTTCAGATTCTCTCCAAGTCATAAAAACCGAAACTAAGAAGACCACGAAGGAAATTACTGAAATTATGAAGCCCACATTCCAAAAGGGGTTCAGTGCTACTTAAATGTGAGATTATTTAGAATCAAATTATAAAAAAAAATTCAAATTTATGCTCTACATAAACAACTATTGCTACTAATTTTATATAAAAGACACTCAAAGTGACTAGAACCTGAGTATCTCTTAAAATTCAACAAAAGCAAAAGGTTTAAAGTCCTCTTTTGCAATTATGTGGACTCCTAATACACTTCAATTGGTAGCTCGTAAATGAAGTTAAAACTGGGTATATCAATGAAAAATTGTTTCTTAAAAAAAAAAGGAAAATACTAATAAGAATGTCTTTTTCTTTGGATGATATTAGGGGACCTCTAAATAAACAAAATACGTTCAATTAATATGTTTCAGGCCTTTAAAACCCACCGGAAATAATTCTTGGACTTTGGTTTTGCATTTTCCGAATTGATATTGTCTTGTTTCTGGTCACCAAGTGTTTCACCAAGGATCTTATTTCTGGTATTTGAGGTTGTATTCATGATCTTTTTATGCAGTATTGTTCTCCTTTGTTCCTGTTGTTTCCCCGATTTGTTATTTCTTAATTTATCTAATTATTATGGATTTCTTGTTATCTTAGCTTAGAAGCCTATATTTCATGGTATTCCTCGTACTTTCAGATTCTATTCTGATGTGAAGATTTATCGCATTATCATTTATTTATCATATGGTGACAGTTATTTATGTGAGGAGTGGAAAGAGAGGCATGGTGATGGAGATGTCGGGATTTCTGCAAAGTTCTTAGCCTTGCAATTTGTCCCCCTTGAGGTATTGGCCTTTTCTAAAATCTTAATCCTTGGATACTAAAATTTTGATTGTATGTTGTCATTGATAAGATTGACCCCTCTCCCCATAAAATCAATTTGTAGTTGTTTTTTAATTCCTGATATGATTCTGATATTGTACAATCCCATGTAATCTTTTTCTTTCCATTTTTCTTGTATTAATTATTATCTATCAAGAAAAAGCGTTTGCACATGTTGGTGATAAATGTGATAATAGAGTATTGTAAATCGTATTAAAGTTTTTATTCTAAGTTGGGAAGTTGCTTTTGGAAGTTCAGTGAATGGCTCCGATGGGATAGGAAATGTCCCCAATTTGAAGTATTGGTTAATTTGTGGATATAGAGCCAGACATCATTCTCTTAGGCTGTATTGTTTTTCTGAAAAGCACTGTTTGACTTAGGTCTTCAGGTACCTTATTAAGCAATTAAATGTCTAACTAAGCCTACTGTTGGCTGAATCTTGAGGACATAGTCTCTCACTGCCTACTCGCTGCTAGCCTGAGAATGTGATAAATATTACTTGCAATCATCCACCTTGGTGTCTGTAAATTGGTCTAGACACCACAGACATCAAGAAAACTTTGATTATTTTGGATGCTATGTTGGAAAAGCTCCTTTAGGTGGAGAGCTTAATAAATGAAAACCCTTGATGTCTCGTTAGTGCTGGTCGTTGTGGGTGTCCTCGTGTAGTAAATGAGATGGAGCCTAGTGCCACAATAACCAAAGAAAGGAAATGTTACTTTTGTGACCACCTGAAATGTTTCATTTTTTGTTTCCATGTCTTACCTTGACTTTTGCTTTTTGTTCAGTTACCACAGCAGGAAAATTCATTCGACTGTGGTCTCTTCTTACTTCATTATGTGGAGCGTTTTTTGGAGGGTGCACCAGTTAACTTCAGCCCATTCAAAATCTCGAGGTTCTCAAACTTTGTAGGTCATCTGTCCTTCTCTTTGATCAAATTACAAATCTTCTTTATGCACATTATTGGATCCGTATAGATATTTTTGTTAATGTGAGACCAAATATGGGAGAATAACTTGTCTCATTTTATACACTAGACTTAAATATATATATAGGCATGCATGGAAGCCCTAAACTAATAAGTGTAAAATTACAATAAAGGACAAAAGTATGTATAACAACTTTAACTACATACTTCCTTTCACCTTTTCCGAGAAATTATTATTTGGCAAAATTTTCACACATAATGTGATACAACCAAACCTATTCACTATTACGCTGTTGGCTAGACTGAAATTAACCCCTTGGCTTAGCCTAAAATTGATATTTCGGGAAAAGTGGAATCCAGTATCCATGGATTAAAGATTTGGTTTAGGAGAAAAATGATTGGTCTATTTCTAGTCATTTGTCCTTGGGTTTTTTGAAACCTATGGTTCTGGAGAAAGGTTTTTGAAAGTTAACATAATGAACACAAACCATTGCACTGTACATTTCTCGTGATCTGAACTTGATAATAAATGCCCCCTTAAGTATCTAGGTTTTGGTATTTGATATAGTTTTGAAAGAGATGGAGAAAATAAGGAAATGATATTTTTCAAAGAAAGAAAAAATGGAAGAATGCTACTTTTTAAAAGGGAATATTCTCACAATCCTTGTATAGGTGCTTTCAAGCACGCCTACTTTTGTTTTTGTCCATCTTTAAAATGCGCCCCAATGTGATTAAAAGTCTTGAATATAATGAGAAACTTTCTGTGGTGAGGCTCATGAAGGGAGGGATTGATTCTGGTAGATTGGTTGTTTAGGTGTTGGAAAGCCAAAAAAAATTGGCTGTATGAACTTTGGAGGTTTCTTCATGAAATGTGATCTTTGTGGCATTTTATGGTCTCTAACTGATATGGTCTGGATGAGAATAGAACAAGGAAGGATTTGTTCCTAGAATTCTGAGACAAATTATAAAAGATATAAGGACTTCCTTACCATTTAAATTTGTTATCGGAGAAGTACTAGTTTATAAAACACTTGCTGGCCACTGATAAACCTCTAACTTGACTTTCTCTAGATAATACCAGAGTTCGTGTTAAGAAAATGTGGATGTTGGAGATATTTTGGACAAAGAGCGAACTCGTGGAAGTTATTTATTTGGAGAACCGTACATGATAGTGAGGTTGGGGAGTTGACGTTCTCCTTTTTGACAACTAGAAACTGAACAACATTGTTCTTTCATGGACGCTAGACCATTTTGGAATTTACACCTGCAACTCCCCATCGACCTTCTTTACTTAATGGAGTTCATGTTATGGAAAATATTCTTTGGACAAGCAAGAATGAAGTTATGATGTACAAAAAGACCAAGGAATTATATGAAAGCCTTTTAGTGTATAGTGTATATGATGGGGAACCACATCATGACAAACACATTCAATCATTTTTCTTTTTATTGGGAGGCCCAAATATAGTGTATATGACTAGTACATATTAGCTTATTTGATCTTGAATGTACTTCAAATCTCTTACTAGGGTAAGCATTATTTATTTTTTTATTTTTATTTTTTTTGACAAGAAACAAACTTTTCCTTATAAATATGAAAAGGAAGAAAAAAGTTCAAGGATACAAACTTCCTTAAACTTCCAAAAAGAAGCAAAGAGAAGAAAAAGTGACCAAGTAACAGAGATTCAAGGACCAAAGTCACAGACAGAAGCTAGAGGAAGAACCAAAAAAAAATGAAAACATAGGCTTGAAAAACAACTTAGAATACAAAAACGAAGAACGCCTACTGAAAATAACCCAAAACCAACACCCACCTGGAGATTGAAAAGCTGAAGAGAACATTGAACCAGAATCTCTGGAAGTTGAAGAATAAAACTTGGTAAAAGCCTTATCAAGCCAATAGAAACAATGATTACCAAAGACCAAGCCTCACATAAACCAACACCAACAAAGCTTCGATACCATTGCACCAAACAAAAATTTCTCGAGGACAAGCTCAAACGAAATTCAAATCTTCCTCTCTTGAATATCACAGGTAACTCTTTGAAAATACCTTCCATCAAGGGCCAAGGGAACGCTATGCGAATCTAATGGGTGTTATTAAAAAGGGATCCTAAAACTAGAACTTAAGTTCACAAAAACCGGACCTCTCCTTTACCAGAATAGAAAAGCTTCAAAAATTTGGTAATATTGGATCTAAAGTGATTCCAACAGCTTAAAAAAAAGCCATAACCTCTTGATCTTTAGAACTCAAAGCTTCCTCCTTGTCAATCAAACCATCTTCTTTTGGGGCCATTTTCTTTTTGATGTTGCAATCAGCACCTTTAAAGAGGGAGATGGGCCTTCATTGAAGAGAGAATTAAAATCCTTTGCAAAAGAAAATTCCAAAAAATCCTCCTGAATACAGTCCTGAATTTCTGAAAATGATGGAGAATCTTGACTACTTATGTTGAGATTTAAATCTTCCTCATCATCCAAATTATTAGAATTCATGAATCTTTTCTTTGCCACATCATTAGTTGAGTTAATAATTCCGATAATAAGTGGTGGCTGGATTTGAAGAGACTCATTTGCAGAAATCGAAGATTTGCCATTAGGAGTCACAGATTGCGTGATATTATTGCCATTTCGATGTCTTTCTCTTTCTTCATTAAAGTTGATTTCCAAACTGGTTTTAAGGGGTGACTGAATTTGAAGGGGCATCTTTGTAGAATTCAAAAACTTTCCAACCGAAGGGGACTCATTTGACGCTAGACTTTTCCTATTCGGATGCTTTTCTCTTTCTTCATTAAAGACTTTTTCCAAATTGGTTGTAAATATGCCAGCAGTCTTTGAAGATTTGAAATCCATAGGAAATCTCGAGGTAGATTTCTTTCCGAAATAAAAGAAGGATAGAGGAGGAATAAGGTTTCTGCGTGACATCTTTCAGGATCAAAATTAGGGCTACATTCCCACTGAGTCTTAGGGCTACAATCCACCGTCACAATTAAACTGCAGAAGCTGCCGTTGGTTTTAAAGGCCTCCTTATCTAACAAAGACTCTTCATCTACCAAAACTCTTTAGTATCTTTGAATATTCGATGGATTTGAAGAGTCTGCGATCGAGTGTGAATGCAAATCCAAGTCGCTTTCTACCTTAATCGAATCAAGCACACAAATTGAATAGGAACCCAAAGGAGGAGAAGTAATCTTGATCGAAGCAGGTAAAAACCGACAAAAGTTGTCTTCTACTTGAATCCAAGCTTTTGAGCAATCCAATAAATTAAGGGTTTTAGACGCAATACTCTTCAGACCTACGAGATGAGTTCCAATAGCCTTGAAACACTGCTTATTGAATTCTAGAGGTAAGTCACAAACTCTCACCCAACCTCCATGTCTAGGACTACCCATTCTTGCTATTTGAAGTGGGTTTTCATCATTTTGTGAATGCGTTTCTCTAAATGTGTCTTCAAAACACACATTTGTCGAATTTAACCAGAGTCGATCCCGTTAACTAGAATGCATCTCTTCAAGAGAAGAGATGCACTCTTTATCAAGCCTTTGACTTGAGAATGTGTCTCTTGAGGAGATGCATTCTTCACATGAAACCTACTAGAGATGTTAGCTCCACTTGTGTCGTTGATGGTTAGGAAGTGTTAGCAATAGATCCAAAACAAGAGAAAACATAGCTGCAGGACATTGGGGCTAGGAGGGCTGTGGCTACAGCGCCATGACACTACCTTAGGGCGCTGCGGCGTACATCTCAGAAGTGCTGCAGGAATTGTCGAGATAGAAGCTGAAACGAAAGGGGAAGCCCCTCCTCATTCGGTGTTTTAGATCCTCGTATTAGATTTGAGGGATTCTATTTCCCTCGCTCTGCTACTGACGAGCAAAGATGAGAGACGAGGGAGATGGCAGCGCTGGAAAAGGTTGTCGGAGAAGGAGAAAAAAGAAGGAAGAAGAGAAGAAAAGAGTGCCACATCACATGTCTAATCACCAAAAAGTACATACTAATACCACGTCATTTTTTTCGTGAATCAACAAACGGTCAAATGAGCTTAGAGACCATTTAGAACTATTTTTCAAACTTTAGGAACTAAATGTCTCTCTTTTGAAACTTCAGGACCAAATAGGCACTAAGTTCAAATTTCAAGGACAAAAAGTGTATTTTGCCAAAAATAATATTATACATGTTTTAGCATTATAAACAAATGTTTGAATATTTATTTATCATTTGTGCACTTGTAGAATTTTTATTTGTACAGTACACTAATTGATGAAATACTAAACCTTTATGCTCTTGGAACCTTATTTTACATTAGTAACAATATTTGTCTAAGTTTCTGCTGTGTAATATGATCTCCAGCTAAACCAGGATTGGTTCCCTCCTATTGAGGCTTCTCTAAAACGTGCACATATCCTACAGTTAATTTATGATATCATGGTCAATGATCATGGAAAAGAATTTTCTGGTAGTATTGGTAAATATCCTTCTTCCATTGTCGGTCACTCAGACAGTGATTTATCTCGACATGTGTATCTTGAAGAGGTGCATACTTCCACAACAACCTGTTCTGACAAGTTCACAAGTGGTGAAAAGGAGAAGGAAAATGAAATGTCCACACTATTGGCTTGTCCTCCGAAAAGATTCAGAGAACTTGGATTGGTGTCTAAAGTATCATCTGATACAAATTATCAACAGATAGGAGGACAATCAAGGAGTGTTATGTCACCCATTGAGGTAATTTACTGTTTTCTTTCACATGATGACTAGACTTCTCGTTTACACTTTGATATTATACCTAGCGTTACTAGTTTAATTTAGCTACTCTACCAGCATAACATGTGGTCTTCAATTTTTGGGATTAAGTGGAGAATTGGTGCAAAACAGCCTACGTGCCAACGCTAGATTCTTTATCTTTATGTTTCTTCTGGCATTATTTTTAATCAGTGTGGGTTATGGGGTAAGAAGAGTGATGGTTGTGGTGGTGAAGATATATGGGATGAGCTTGACAGTCATCTCGGTCCTAGACTAGTTTTTGCTTGCATTTTTTAATTTTTTTGTTTCTTGAGTTCAACAATACGAGGGATAGGGATTCAAGCTTCTGACCTTTTGGACATTTTATAGTTTAATAAACTGTGAAACTGAAATTGATTTCCGAAATATTATTGCATTCTATGAAGCCATATGTCAGGAGAGGGTTGAGAGAAAAACACCCGTACTCCTCTCCAGTCACTAATATTATATATATGTATATCTAGGTGGCATACAAAGGTGTCATAAAATAGTACATGTAAAATAAAAATATAAGGTAATATAATTAATGGACTTATAACTAACTCATTTAATATAAATATATTTTAATATACGTGGTACAACAACACTTGAGCTGAAGCATATCGATTAGTCATGGCTAGCATGTTACAAAGATAATTTGAACATTCTCCCCTTCAATTTGGGGGAGTAGAAAATAGATCAATAGAAGGCACCTTATGACTTGGAGAACCAACAGCATAGACTCATCTTAATGTTTCTCCTAGCTCCCATAGATGGTGAGGAAAAGAAAAAAGTATAGCACCAGTCCTGTAGTGCTCCTCTTGGTATGGGCGGTAACGACGACGAATTTTTATCCCAAAAGGTGACTCATACCTCAAATCTTATAACTCACTAGAAACAAAACCCTACCTAGAAAAACGATACACTGATACTATCTGGTAAATAGAATTTCGGGGCACAAGTCTTATATACTTTCATTGTTCACTAGAATCACATACCGATGTATGAAGAATGACAATAAAGGGCAAGACTTATAATTGAGTACAACAAGGATGAGAATATGTCTTAACCAGTTGAGCTATGCTCATATTGGTAAGACATAGACTTGTAATTCAACTATTTACAATTCAGCTATTTACAACAATGCATCACGACGGTATAACAAAAAGTATAAAACTTCTTATGTTTCATGCACATGGAGGCCACCTCTATAAGAGTAATATTTTTACAATGCACCTTTTACTAATGAACATCAAACAAAATCTATGCCCGTGATGTTCTCAATAATAGTTGCCATGTTTTCCAATGGGGAAAAAGCCAATAAATTTCATTATAATTAGTTCATTCATGAAATATCATATTGGAGGCTATGTGGAGCATCTTGGCCATTACATCATAGTTTGGTTGGAATATGATATTATAACCAATCTCAGTCGATAGCTGATGTATTCACATAGCTGCATGTGAATTATGCCTATTTCCATATTATATTATCTAAAACATGACGTAAATTTGCATTTGTTATCTTCTTGTTTTTTTCCCGAGGTGCAGGAAGATGAAAATGGTGAAATTTCTGATTCACCTCAGTGTTTGGAAGATCGTAACCATGCTTCTGCTATTGTTTCTGAATGTTCATCAGCATCCAGTTTTGGCCAACAATTTAGAGAATTAGAAATATCTACTGAGGGGAGATTTTCTAGAAATGCCAAAGATAAAGATAGAAGACCGTCATCTCAGCCATCTCTTGGTGAGTCTCATACCATATCGGTATCGGGAAGGGATTACTCACCTCAAGCAAACAAGAGACTGGACCATCCAACTGAAGCAGATGAACCAGAGACCTTAACCACCTCAAGTGAAGAACTTGCCACTTGTGTAGTAGAGGATTCAGAGGAGGAGTATATAGTTGAAGATTCAGAGGAGGCTGATGAAATGTACAATGGAATCGAAGTGGTACAATCGGGAAATTCTATGCATGATAGTAAGGAAATCGAGATTTCCTCTTCCTTAAAAAACGACTCTTTCCTATCAAGGGAAGCGGGTGAATCTAGTGCAGACTTCAACGATAATAGACAACATGATCTGATAGTGAGCAATGTACATACAGCATATGGTTCTAGCAAACAACATTCTGCTAAAAGGCCTAGAGTTGACGGTTCGGGGGAGATAAATTTGACTCCATAAGAAGCCGTACTGAAACAACTGAAATTGACATTGCCTGATTTTGAATGAGTTTAAATAGGTTGTATATTTATGTAGGTAAATGAACCTCATTACCTGCCTCTGTAAAGCTCTGCTTTTGTCTGTGAATATAGGAACTTACTGGCTCGTACTATTCTCCAGAATGGACTCATACTATTCTACAGCCTATCTTTCATTACTTGGCTAAATGATTTTGATAATATGTGAATAGCTTGCTTTGGAGATTACAGTATTCTGATATTCAATGCATCTCAATTCTCTTTTATTTTTAATATGTATAATAGAGAATAGAATCATAAAAAGTAAGAATAAAGAAGAAACTGGTAAAGCCGAAGTCCTAGATAAGTTTAAAACTTGGAGAGAAAGGTCGGAGTACAATCTAATGGAAAAATGAAAATACTTAAAACTGATAATGGTCTCGAATACCTGAATTGTGTAAGGAAAATGGCGCGACTAGTAGTAATATTCAAAAGGGTTAATGAGTGATAATTTTAGAGGGTTAAATGCATGCTTTCTTATGCTAAGTTACTTTAGAGGTTTTCTTATGCTAAATTACCAAAAAAAAAGGTTATGATAACAGATCTAGTGCAACTAATGAACTTGTTTTTCTGAAGCATTTTCAGTTGTTACTTTTGGCCACAAATGAGAAGGTAAATTGGAAGGTATCATGAGGGAGTTAGATGGCTAATGAAGGATGTAACCTTTAGGAGATCAATATTGTTTATGAATAGTTATAACCTTCTACTTCAGTGTCTTGGAACACAAGATATTGATTTAATGCAAATAAAGTCGACTCATTAAACTTCTTATTCTTAATGCCAATGAACAAATAGTGGTCAGAGAATTATGTAATCTAATAGAGCAAGAAGAGCTCCAATCTTACTAGCTAACAAGAGATGGAGGGAAATTAGACCTAGGGCTGAATAAAAGAGATTGAAAAACTTAACCGACCAACTAAAACTAACTAAATTGACGTCGGTCGATCAGTTTAATAAAAAAGTTGGTTGGAGTCGATTTGAAAAAATTAAAAACCGATCGTCGATCAGTTGCCAGTGGTTCCTTGGGAAAACTGGTGCCACTAGTTGGTTTTCCCAAGTGAAATATAATTTAATTTGGGGTGAAGGAAAAATGATGTGGCAATTAACAAGTGATTGGATATTTATAAATGGCTTTTTTTTCATGATTTGTAGAAAAATATTAACTTTTTACATAATTTTGTGATGTGAGGTGACATTTTTTAATTAATTTTTTAATTCTTTTGGTCTCTTCATCTCCTTGCTACCATCATTGTTGTCCACCATCGTTGTCGCCAGCCGTCATCGTCTACTATTATTGTCACCCACTGTCGTGCCGCGATTGCTGCTCACGGGAGAGAGAGGGAAAGCTCCTCCTTTCCCCGTTGTAGATTTGAAACGAGGGAACCAAATCTGGAACGGGGGAGATGGAGAGCTCTTCCCTCTCTTTGGTGGACAGCAACGACGGGTGACAGCAATTGACGGCGACAGTGGATGGTACAAGAAGATGAATGGATCAAAAGAAGAGAAAGAATAAAAAAATCATAAAATTGTTTAAAAATTAATAATTTTTTACAACTCATTAAAAAAGCAAATTAGAAAAGTTTAGTCACCTTTTAATTGCCACGTCATTTAGTCACCTACTCCAATCTCAGGTTAATTTTGAAACTTCAATTACAACATTTACCCCCAACCCATGACAAAAATTGTATTTTTTTTCCCTATTTTCTTTATTTTCCTGCACTTTTTCTTTCTATTCCCTAGCTTCTTCGATTCTTCCTTCTCCCATCTTCATCTTCCCCTCTCCTCTCTTCTCTTTTCCCAACTTTTCCCATATTTATCTTCTCCTCTCCTTCCTTCTCTTTTTTTAACTTTTATTTGTTAATGTATTTTTTTAGTGTGAAAAGGTATGTCTTCTTCCTCTCTCTTCTCTCCCGTTTTTCCTCTTTTTCTTCTTTTTTCTCCCATTCTCTCTTCTTCTCCCACCTCTCCATCTCATCTTCATCTTATATAACCTTTTGAAACCGATGAACTCCAACTGACGAATCGCAGCAGGGCCACCCACCAACCGAATCGACTGTTTAATCGGTTGAAAAGCGGCAAAAATGGTTGGTTGGTTTTCATTTTCGAAAACCGACATAATCGACATTGGTTTGGACCTAAAAACCGACCCAACCGATCGATGTACGCACTTAATTAGACCCTTTGAAAAAGGGATCAATACACTACTAGACCATACGGGATTCAATTTACATAAATGAATTCAGGTTTAAATTTTACACTTTTATCTTAAAATAACCAGTATAGGACGAAGTCCCTTTGGAATTTTGCAAAGTAATGACTAAATAGAGAGGAGGAGTACATGAATGAACCGATACCACGTTCGAATGAGAGGGATCCTAGGATCATGGAAGAATAGACAATAAAAGACTTAAAAGAATTGATACTCACTACCTATACTAACAAAGTATACGTTCCTTTTCGGAAGCTCAATCGTAAGAGCTCTAGTTGCATTATTAGGTTAAACGTGCTTGACTTGGAACAATCGGCTGGTGACCTCCTAGTTGCATGTGAGTGAGGACAAAACATTGTCGTATGGAAAATTCAAATTTGGAAATATTTAAATAAAAACACAAATCTTATTAAATATAAAAGCAATGGTCATCTTAGTATTAAAAAAAATTAATCTTGAAATCTAAATATATAAAATATGAAAATACAACTCATTCGTGAAAAATAATTTTCAAAACGATCCACGTAAAACAATTCTGAAAATTGAGAGGTATGGTTATTTATTTTTCACAACGATCCACATAAAACAATTCTGAATTAATTCTGAAAATTGAGAGGTATGRTTATATTAACCTAACGACATAAGGCTTTTACAAGAGCACTGGGCCATGAAGACTAAATTATAGATTTGGTCTTCAAACTTGTAATGTTGTGTCAAATAGATTATTCTTAAATTTTAAAAATTGTCTAATAAATCTTTCAACTTTTAATGTTGGATGAATTTTCAATGTCGTGTCCAATAGGTCTTTACTTATTACACATTTCTAATAGATTTTTAGTATATCTTATTATTTTACGACTAATAATAAATAATTATTTTACAACTAATAATACAAATGGGATAAATACAAGAAAGAGTAGAGGTTAACAAATGAAACTAACCTAATCTGGAAAGAGATTAACCTAATCGTGTACAAATCTATAACTATCCTTAAAAACTATTTACAAGGATGCTCTAACTTTGGCACTAATTTTCAACATTCTCGTCAAAATGAGCTCTATATAAACCTAACTTGTTATAACTTTTCGAGCTATTTGTTGCTCGGTAGATATATAGTTGAGTTGAACCACTTCATTATCGATATTTCCCGTCAATCAATTTTATATCTCCCTTGTATTAACGAGTGATCCAATTACCATTGTATCCCTCCCCTTGTCGAATTCCTTTTGAGTGATCAAATCAGTATTTATATACATACTATTTCTTTTATATACATCATATCATTCTTATCCCTTTCGGTATTCACAGCATTTCACTTTTACCCTTTAATTGGTTTGTTCTCATTTGCATTTCCCAACAATATAAGAGTAAAAAACAGGAAACAAACCCCCAGAACTTTAACAAAACAATTGAGGCTGAGAATTTCATGTGCAAAATTAAGGAAGAAATAAAGTAGAGTAACGTATTTGAATCTGGGTATATATTGGAAGTCCCTTTAAAATGAGCAACGACACATTCGGATGCAGAAGTACTTATAGAAAAAGGAAAAAAAAAATTAATTAGAAACAAACAAACAAACAAAAATGTTACTTTTTTTTTTTCTCTCAAGAATTAGCACTACTGTTTCTCATTCTTCAGCAGCAGCACTTGCAGCACTGAGATCCACAGAAAGATCAAGTTCCTGAAACCATAAATGATGCAATTTTACAGAAAGTTGTTCAGATATTGTTCAAAAGGTTCAGTTCAAACATTGAAGCCGCAAATAGTAGATAGATCATTTTTTTCAAAATTTTGTACACGATCGAAATGATCTTATAAGTTTCTAGTCAAAATTTGGGTAAATTTTCATAAATATTTGAAAACTGGTGTACCTTTCCAGTGATCTTGCTGTACATGTCAAGCACGTCTGTTACTGTAGACTCAAAATGGGTGCTTCCATCATAACTCTGCAGTGAAACCAGTATTCAAACTCAAGAACAAAATAAGAAGCTTTCATTCTGTGGTGATAACAAAAAAAGAAAATAAAAAGATTTGGTTTTGGGTCAGAGAACTTCTGCTTTTATTTCTCTCCAATTAACACAACAGGAACATAAAAATTCAAGAAATACATTTGTGAGCATACCGTGGATATGAAGCAATTGTCAGTGTCATGGTTATTTGTGGGAACAAATCTGTCATAAGTTTCATAGAATATCTCATCAACAGGTCCGAGGAGGTCAATCCCAGGCTTCAATTCTACCTCAGGATTATCGGTCTCTGCTTCTGTGGAAACGAAAGCAATAAATTTTCCTTTTGGAGCAACGTTGTGTGCATATGAGCAACAGAAGAGGTACCTGCAACAAAATTAAAGGAAAACAGCTAATTACTTTTGCAGATTATGAAGAACTCCATGTAATTTGTTGTAATTCTTTGGCATAGCACTTACATATCTGATTTACGACCAAGTTGCTTTTGCGGCAGAATAACCTGAGCCGAATGAGAATCATGGGTATCTGGGATTGGATGGCTCATTATACAAATTGCTCGAGCTACTTTTCCAACCTTTCGAACCTGTTGAATCAATCAACCAATGAGTTTGATTTAGCAAGAGAAACCATAAGCTCAATAGTCAATACTTTTTGGATGTTGAGAGTACCTTATCTGGCAGATACGATGGGTCACAAACAATTTTTTTGCATCGGGCAGTTTCTCCTTCGGAAGTCACACCATAAGCTTTCCCATCACCATCAAACTCTACCTGTTATCCAAAAATCAATTAATCTCGAAAGAATCAAATGCTGAATATTCAAATAGAGAAATAGAGAAGGCATTCATTGGCATAAAAATTCAATTAAAAAAAAAACGTAAGATCAAGAAAGTAGTATAGCTAAACATTTTTATGTACAACATGAAAGTAATTCCCCGCTTATTATCACATCGTTGCAGATACCGGTATTGCAGGTGTTAGATGACCTCATTTTATGTTAAACTATCACTAGACTCAAAAGCTTAAAAAGTTAGGATCCAATTCACTCTTCAACAGATCAAATATCACTGCTGCCTGCTAAAAACTAGTCAAGAAATAATGGGAATTCGGAGATGCATCTATCGCTAAGCTGTTACTTCTTACCTTTTTCCCTCGGAAAGCAGTTAGTTTTAGCTTTAAAGTTACGTAGTTAATGATTGATGACGAACATGGGGATGAAGAAATTTACAGAGCTTAGGCTACAATCCAATTGTTAGCAATGTAAACTGAGTTTACCTTACATTCTGGCTTGTTGAGCATGTATGTTCCACCATAAACGGCACTTAAACGAGCAAATGCCTGCCAAAAATTTAAAAATAATAAGATAAGAGAACTTACATTTCCTTGCATGATATTAAACTTTTAAACATACCTGAGGTAACTCTCCAAGTCCGTAGAGTGGATAGATATAGGGAGAACCTCCTTGGAAGCGTGCCAAAGACTCTGCGTAAAGCTATATAAAACAAGTGTCAATTCCTTTGAAGACAAACAGCTTACCATTCTAATATAACGCAGTGCAAAATTTTTCAATTTTCCTTTTCAATTTTAGAACATATGCACAGACGAATGTAGAGAGTAAAGCATAACACAGTTTTACCTTCATTCTCTTCACAAAATCCAAGGCTGGCCCATTCAAATAACTGTCGTCGAAATGTAGTGCCAGAGCATGCCCAATAAAGTCAATTGTATCATCTTCTAGCCCATACTTCCTGCAATACCAAATGCGCGAGAATGAAATGGACAGATTTCTTTCAATCAAAATAAAAGTCGCCTTAAGTCCAGTTTATAAACTTGTATAACCAAAAAGATGGAAAGGGGGGCATCCTCACGTGATGAGTTCTCTAGCTGTAACTTTGTTCAAATCTAAACCTTCATGAGATTTTGGATCAGACTCTTCGTAATCTTGAACATAAATGAAGAACTTTCGAGCACGACGCTTCTCGAAAAGTCCCATCAGTGGTGATTTTAGAGCTTCAACATCAGTAGCTGGAACTTTGTAAATCTAAAAAAATATAAAGCAGAAAAAAAAAAGGCAGCAATTTGTTTAGAGTAAGCTCTGTTCACAAGTGAGTTGATCAGATACACTAACAGCCTAACACTTTTCCTTCTTTCTTTCTTCATAATTATTATAAGAAAGAGAGAAAAATAGGGCCAAACTTTCTATAAGCATTCGGTTTACCTTCCCCTTGTTGTACACAAAACTACCATCCACAGCCTTGAAGTGTAGGTATTTGGTAACATCTGTGTGGATAAGCACTCGTACCAAACCACCATTGGCCATCGTGAACTATGCAAGAAAAAATGGACAGAAGCTCTCAGATCAACCAAAACACCTACAGCCCTTGGACAACAATTTGTTTTTAGCTCTGTTTTTAGGAAATAAGTCTGTTTATTAGAAATTTATTTTATTTTGCAATGTACTTTCTAAATTATTTTTTTCTAAGATAATAACCAAGATTTGAAAATGAAAAATAACAGTTATCAAATGGGACCTTGATTACTGGGTTTCACACTAAGAAGCACGACAATTGAGCAATCTGAACCTACCTTAGGTATCATATCAACATTGTACTCCTTGCTCAAGCCCAACTGTTCAGGAGGCTTATCATTCCCCCTGAAACGCTTCCAAATCTACAGGGGGAAGAGAAAAGTATTAGAACATAAAAATCAGCCATGGAGGGAATAGGAATTTTAAACAAGTGAAAACAGGAAACCATGAATTTGATTATAATAAACCTGTATGAGATTAAGAGAGGTTGATGCTCCTCCGTAGTAGTCATTTCTATCCATATGAAGTACCTGTTCAAGAAGATTACTGGTTTAATCCCTAAATCAAGAGGGGAAGAATAAATGTTTCCAAGTTTAAGATCAGATCAGACAAAGAACAGGAAACTAGAAAAGTTATAGACAAGGGAATTTCACAAAAATAGAGTTGTAAGATACTTGAGGGTTATTTGAAGGTTGTTCTTAAAAACAAAACAAGTAACTTGTAAAGTAGAGATTATATGCACTCAAAACCACCGTTTATAATCTCGTCAATTTAGAAGAAAAATAACTTCAGTTATTCATAAAGAGAGGTGGTTCTCAGAAACAATTATCTAAAGCAGAAAAATGTTTACCAAAACACTTCCAATCCAAATAGTCCAAATGCATACTTCCAAAATATCAGCATCTCAAAAGGAAAAATTCGGGCATTAATAGAATATTATATATTCTCAAATTTCTAACTGAGATAAAAGAAAATTGAAACTACAAAATACAACGAAATTTGTTCCTTGAAAAGCTTCGAAACAGACTGATGGTGATTCCTGTAGTTATTTAGCCAAAACTCATCCGTGATTGAAAAAATTTAATAACACTAGAAGCACTGACGAAAAAAAAAGGCATTGGCGAGAAGTGAAAGAATATTCATCCGTGATTACATTTACAAGATACACCTAATCCGAAGCGTCAGGAGCTCAAGAACTTCCGCTACACCAAAGGAGCAAGTATTTATAACCAGATTTCCAAATTCCGAATTCATACACAGATCATATTTTCCGCAGATCTATCAAACAAATTCAAAACAGAAGAAAATGATCGATGATGATAACGTCAATACTTGGACCTTCCTACTTCCTAAACCATGGATTTAACAGGCAATTGAAAAGAAACGCGACGATTTCACTATCGGAAAATAGCTAGAGAATACCTTGAGGCCATCGACGGAGAGAAGGCCACTGAGAATGCACTCTTTGAGGCCAGTTCCGAGAACGATGACGTCGTACTCTTCATCCATGGCTGCAAGAAAGTGAGACGGAGAAAATTTCAGAGAGAGAGAGAGGAGGAGGAAGAGGAGAGGAGGAGAATGGTGAAATAGAAGAGAATCGCGTTTTTGAAGCGCGAGATCTGGAACAAGTCTTTAGCGGGAGGGAACCAACGACACTAACTGAAATCAAAACCAGCGCTACTTTCACGCAGAGCAAAGCGCGTGTACACCACGCCACACATCTAATCTTTTCTTAAATAAATTTAGAAATATTGCCATAGTTAGTAAATTCAATCATTTTCTCCCGAAATTCCAATGTCATTGTAATAATAAGAACGTTTTTTCCTACATGAAAGGTCTGAATTGGGTAAAAAAATATAAAGAGATGCAATGAGTGAGTTAGATTTTTATTTGAAGGGAAACATTATTATTAAGGAGTTAGATCGATTTTGAAAATTATGATTTTTATAAAAAACCAAACCAAGGAATTGAGGGGTGTCTGTTTTCTATTGTCTCGACTTTTGAAATTTGGCCCGAGTCTATCTCACGACCCTCTCTTGTAATAAAGTTAGATTTTGTGCATAAATTGTTTTTTTAAAGAAAATCTCTTGAATCGTGTTTTAATTCAGGATGACTAGTACGAATATATACCTTTTTCATAAGATATGCTAATTCTTTACTTATAGTTTAAGTAGCTTTAGAGATTTAGTTTGAATGAGAAGCAAAATATAAAGTTGCTCAATGTAACTCCGTATAGGAAATGGATCAATTATATCAAATTTTGTACAGAAAATGAATGGGTTTTGTTGATTTTTGTAACTCTGCAAATCATCCCAAATCGTTCTTTTTAAAAAAAAAAAAAACTATAATTCTTAATTATTTTTTTTAAGTACCATGTGAGAATGGAGATTCAAACTCTCAACCTCATAGTTGGATACATGTACCTTATTGTGTTGGGGTATACTTTAATTGGCAAGTTCATTCCTTAAACTTGTTTAATTCCTGTTGAAGCTTATACTCAAGCTTATACTCAAGGGTGAGTGCAAGACAGACAATGGAGATTGCCACGCTTTCGTGATCTACTATCGTTCCTTCCAATTCAACGAGCATTCTCACCATTATGCATGCCTTAAAAATGACTCGAACCTCCACACTATTTAACATGAGATTTTGAGTCTTGCGTGTCTACCATTTCACCATCAAGGCATCTTGAGAGTGAATGCCCACTCGTCATGAAACCATGTCCGCTCCGACGTGAAGTCGCAACTCTTCTTATAGAAACCTCCTTCAATTGATTCAGTCAGCAAGAAAGTAAGATGCATTTCATGCACGTCAGAACATTTCTTTTGTCTCGATGCGATTCTCTACAAAAGAGTGAGCAGGCTACCCCTTTTTCTTTTATTAGTAAGATAGATTGTGAAATCTAAAGTGTACATCTTTATCTTTATGTTGGGTGTTCTTTTGTCGTGCGACCTTATGACTTATGTGCGACTTGTGATTCACACCTCCTTCACTCCACGAGTCTTGTCTTCCCTCCAACGACTAGCTTCCTTCCCTTTCTTGTTCATTCGACAACGAAAACAATGCCCTGTCCTTCTCCTGTCGTGAGTCTTGTCTTCCCTCCAATTCCTTTCCAATTCCTTTCTTGTTCATCCGACAACGAAAACATTGCCCTATCCTTCTCCTGCCGTGGAAGCACTTCAACTTGTAGCGTGGTCCAACCCATGGGTAGAATCACCCTCATCCCCCGTTGCTCAATGCACCCTGCTACTTCACAAGATTTTACCCATCCCCAACATGGACAGACTTCTATAAGAAAATGAGAAGCTCTAAACACAAGAAAATGTGAACCGCACTATTTATCTCTCTTTATCCCAATTTTTTTTTTTTTTTTGATGATTCCTTCATTGCCTCTCACTTTTTACTATATTCAAAATTTTCGAGCAATCCTTTGTTATTGACACGTCACTTAATCAAAACACCTTAACTTATCGCCCCATATCATATAAAAGAAAGGGACCATGTAAGAACTTGTTACAAATATTGTAACGATATACATGTCTTTAAAGATTTAATCAAAGCCAAACTGACCAAAATATACCAAATTTCAAATTCTAATCTGACCATGTTAAATGTCAATAACCTATTTAGCATATGAACGGTCAAATATAAGTTATTTACCAAGTTAACCAAAATTTCAATCATTGATTGAGTTGACTAAATGCCAATTGTTCAATTATTTAATCAATTGTCAATTATTGTAAGCCATTTCTGGCCCTTTCCTTTTTAATAGGCTTCCTATTATTTAATTTTAAGTTTTAAATTACAACCACACTTTTATATTTGGGATTATTTAGAACAATTAGAAATTTTGTTATTTGGAGCTTAAATATATAATTTAATCTAATCTAGATCAGTTAATTTTTCATTAATCCTAGTAGATGACATTTATTACTTTCCTTTGGATTTAAGCCAAAAAAAGAAAGGATATTGATAATTTTTTATTTTGATCTGTTAACTTATCACTTACCCATTTTTTTCGTAGATTTGTTTCTCAATTAAATATTTTATTGAATTTTAACTTGAGAATTTAGACATCACAAATTTAAATTTATTAAAAAAAAGACTAAATTTAGTTATTAGAGTCCAAATAAATTTACGAAACTCACCTTATCCAATATTATTAAGGCTCCAAAATTTTTAGAAAACCCACCTCAATCAAAGCCCCAAAGCCAAACTTGACTTAAAAATACGAAGAGGCTTTAAAAATATATTTCATAAATTAATTAAATATTTAAAAAATAAATCTTGATAAATTAGTTACAAGAATAAACCATAAACGAAAACATTACCAGACATGCCCTAGTTTAATCCAATTCATTCTGGAAACATCCAACAATTTTCCCAAACTTCTTGGAATTATCAGATGACTTTCATCCAAAAGTAAAAAACTAATGCAGCTGATCCCACTTTTAAAGCTTGAAAACTAATTTAGAATTTTAGGAAATCTTTTGGAGCTATTTTTAAAAATTAAAAATATATATATACTGTTTTCAACCTTTTCAGAATGGAAATTGTTCTTTCTACAAAAATCTAACTATAAAAAAAAGGAAAAAAAGGTGTTTTAAAGAGAGTCCCAAACAAGTGAACAATGAACAGTGACTAACCACATTTCCTCCCACCTGTTAAATATCAGCAGCTGAACTCAGATGATGAAAAAAAAAAATCCAAAACAAAACATCATTAATTTCAGCCAATACCTGGGATCTTACACCATCATTTACAATGATGTTCTTCTTCACCTGACCTGTCTTGAGCGCTTTCGGAACATCCATGAATTTCACAATGAAATTCCACAGAAATTTGCAGCAACTCAGAAGTAGAGACTATATTATGCCACAGCAGAAGAACTTATAAGCCAGGAAATAATGAGCCAAAGTTCCACCGCCAAACACAGATTTTCTAATAGCAGGAACACATAAATGGAGAGAGCATTACAAAATGCCTGCAAAGTGAAACATACTTGCCTATGGAACGCTAAGCCCGCTCGCTTAACAAGTGTTTACCAGTGGGTGCAGCGGTCATGCTCATAACCGTCTTCGATCTGGAACCTGCACTGTAAGAAAAGCTTGAGATATCATTTGTATTGATCCTCAATATACAAGGGGGATTCTTTTGCTAATCGTAAGAAATTTCAAACAGATGGCACAAAATATGTTGCAGAATCAAAGTTTGTCACTAAACAGTAAATATCGACTACGAACATGCTCTCGTCCTGACAAGCAATTATCTCAAGGAAATGACAGTCCGCAAGGATTGAGATAATGTGAGAGTAAACATGAGGAAGCAAAGTTATATGCTGGCAATTTCTCTGTGTTCGCGATAGAATCGCTGGTTATTTCTTACCCCTCTCCTGCCTCCACCACCTTCTTCCTAAAAAGATCTCTTGATTATTTCTTTCCAAATTGGGAAGGTCAGCCTCCTAGAACGTATTAAAATTCAATTCTCCAGATCTAAGCACATCTAAGGAAGGGACAAAACATAAAGCCATGAAAGAAGAAACTTATCCAAAAGAGTTGCAAGCATGTTATACCATAGCATGTCCTGAAGGATTTCATTAGAAACAATCCACATATTCAATTCTCGAGATGTAAGCACATCTAACGGCAACTGGGCTTGTAAAAATACCCATAATTGACCATTAACGA
>NW_019104507.1:90696-137223 GCF_001995035.1 Momordica charantia
TCTCGAGAAATGAAGTCAGAGTAATTTCAGAGATTGAAGAAAAGAAAAGTAAATTTCCATTTGATTATTTGCGATGTAACTTCATTTTACCACGTGTCGGATAACAGTAAGCTTACATCACGTGTCACGTGATCTGCCCTCCACGTGCTCCACGATTTTACAACGTTCATAAATTTGCTTTTCAAGGGAAAAAGGGGAGGGGCGAGGGGATTTTCCATTTTCTTTTTAATAAATATTGTATTTCTGACATTATTTGAAAGGATGTAGATAGTTTGAAACTTTATTTTTAAAATACTAAAGTTTATAATTCATTTTCAAAAACAAGGTTATGAAATTGTTTTAGAAAATTTAGTGAAAACTGAAGAAATATATTTGTTTAAATTATCAATTTTGTTTTTATGATTTTAAAAATTTTAATTTGGTCTCCATGATTCAATATTGCCTATAATTTTAACTATGTAAATTGTCGCAATTTGTTCCATATTATAACAATGTTTTCATTTACGATAATGAAATTAAATATTATTTTCTATCTAGAAAAAAAAATTATGTTAGAGGAGTTTAGAATTAAAGAAAACAAAATGTACTATCTTTTAATGGAGTAAAGAGGAGAGAAAAATGTATGAGTTTTAAAACACGTGCTTGTTTCTACAATTTTTGAGTTTTAATCACATCATAAAAATCAAAAGGGAACATTTTAAATCATTGAGACCAAACTAAAATTAAGTACATAGTATAGGGGTTGGGAGGAAGAATTACAAAAAAAGTCACACGAGAATAGCTAATCATGAGCGACTTTATAGTGTCGACCTACAAAGCTCGGTACCACCTATTTAGAACCTCACACAAGTAAAGGATCCTTAATTCATCTCGTCTGAGCTAAGAATCGACAGTTTTTTCATACAGAGATGAGAACAGTTCAACAACCTTAGTAACAAACTAACGGAGCATCAGCGTCAGGTATGCAATTTTGTCTGAAACCGACCTTGATATTCAAACTTTAGACTGACTTGAGTATCAAAGTGTTTGTTCTTTTTCGTGTAAATCTTTTTGTTCAGCTCACTCCATTTAACTCATTTAGTCAGCTCACGCGAATCTCACTTTACAAAATTCCACTCAAACAACAGTGATTAAATTAAAATGAGCTGATTTTTTTAAAAGAAAAAATGAGCTAAATTGACCTTTAAATTAGTAAATTAGTATTCTATAATTTATCTTCATGTTGGTTGTTTTGTTACTGTCATTGTTTTTACAGCATATCAAACAATACCAACTAAAATCTAACATGGACGTTGAATTCTTCAACTTACAAAAATTATGCTAAAAATTTTTGGCTACTATCAAAACTTATAATGTTCAAAAGAAATCTACAATTTTTATGAATGGGTTACCCTGATTAATTTTTGGCTACTATCAACCCCATATTAATATCGAGTTATGGAAAGTAAAAAATAATTGACATCGAAATCATTTTATTGCACATCGAATTGATGGATGATAACTAATAAAACTGAAAAAACCGTGATTAAGTTAATTAAAATCAAACTAAATCAATCCAAATCAACAAAAAATAATCCAAATCTAGTAAATAAAGTGAGACTAAACCAATAACCGAAATCAACAAAATCTAGTCCAAATCTAGTGAATTGAACAATGATCCTTCGTTCGGATCTAAATTAATGAGATTTAAGTATATTATATTTTCAATTTCGTTCAAATTCAATAAATGTTCCAAACTACTTTATTTTCCATTGATCTTTGCACCATATGAATTCCTTTTTTACACCAAATAATAAAATATTATTTTGTCCTCCTACTTTCAACTTTGGATTATTTTAGTTTCTGTATTTTTCAGTTTTGTTCATTTTAGTCGTTGTACTTTTAATCCCTGTAGTTTAAAACTGTTCATTGTGATATTTGTACTTTTAAAAAGTGATAATTTTATTCTCCCTTCAAAATTTTAATACAAATTTTACACATAACAGAAACTCCTTAGTATAAAGTAATGTTTATATTTTAAGAAATATATTGATTGTAATGTCGCGTTGAAATTGTAATAGAAAAAATGTGATAAAAATAAAATGAATGGACCAAAATGATAATCTTTTAAAAATAAAAAGATCAAAATGAACATTTTCGAGGTAGAATGACTAAAATGAGCCAATGTTGAAATTACTGAGACTATAGCCAATATTTTTTTAGAGTACTGGGACAAAAATTGACCAAAGGTGAAAGTAAAACGACTAAATTAGTATTTTAATTTAAAAAAAAATATTATTATTATTATTATTATTAATAAAATGAAACGTTTTGAAGTAGAAAAGTCTAAGGCGTCAGCACTGAATAAATGCCTGACGCTTTATATCGTCCGGAAAGGGCAAAAAAAGAAAGAAAGAATTAATTAATAATTAATAATGTTGGGCTTTTGGATGGGCTTTTCAGGCACGATTTAATTGCGTCAGAAAAAAGGAGAAATCTTTTTTTATCCAATTCCCCATTCTTTTCAATTTCCCTCGTGCTAATTTTAAATAAGGTAAAAAAAGAAAAAAAAACTTTTTATTCACGTACTTTAATGGAATGAAATTCACCATGTATTTTAGTTTATAATGATTTAATATTTGTATTTTTAAATTAATAACAATTTAGTTTTTCAACTACTGTATATAACAATATGGAATAAATCGTTGCACATTTCAAACTATATTGATTAAATTGTTAGATATTAAAGTCTATAAACTAAATTGTTACTAATCTAAAAATAGTGTAACTAAAGTAAAATTCAAAAAGTATTTTTAAATGGATATCATTTTTCTTTTTATTTTAGTTTCTAAGACCATATTTTTTTAATAAAGAGTTTCAAACGCCATTGTCTCCATTATTGGATTGTATTTAATTATTTAGGGCTGTTTGTTTTGGAATAATTTCAGATTTTTATGAGGTGGGTATCTAAATTATTATATTTGTTTTGTCTGAATGTAAGATATTCAATCCCCTTGTGATATTTGAATTTTATTATTTAGGTATAGTTTGCTTTTCGATATTCAATCTATTTTTGAATTTTATTTTTTTAAAAGCCCCCTTGGGATTACATTTGTTTTATTTCGTGGATACCAATGTAAAATACCTTAAATTTAAATATTTAATATTAACTGTTTAGTTGACATCAACGTTCAACGATGTTGATGGAAATGTCCAGGTCTCGATTTTACAAACATGTCGATGTCGATAGATATTTCTAGAAAAATTACGAAAATAGTGGATATTGATGCAAAATTTTTAAATTAGTAAATAAAACTTTAATTGTAGCTTAATTAAGCTATATTAATCACTTTTTAACCATTATATCTAAATATATAAATAATATACTTATGAAAATGTCGAAATAAAATCATGTATATATATGAAAATTATTTGAATTAGTAAATTAAAGTTTAATGTTACTTTTTATTGATAATTTCTAATCCAATCTAGTTACATACGTATGTGAAATTTAGATATATATAAAGTATGAAATAATTTTTAAAAAATTAGATTTAATTTAAAATTTAAATGTTTAATAATAATGATTTAAATTGATTTTTTTTATTTGTTTGTTTTAAAATTTGGTTGGGTAAATTTAATTTAAAATTTGTTTTTTCTTTTAAATCAATTACTTTTAACGTTTTGTTATATTTTTTAGTTAAATTTAATTTTTTAAAATCCATTATCCATTTTGTTAGATTTTTTCAAATTAAATTAAATTAAATTTGATTTTCTTTTATTTGTTTGTTTTAAAATTTGGTTAGTTAAATTTAATTTAAAATTATTTTTCTTTTAAATCAATTACTTTAAGATTTTGTTAGATTTTTTTTAGTTAATTAAGTTTTTTATAAATATAATCTATTTCTTTTAAGATTTTGTTAGATTTTTATAGTTAAATTAATTTAACGTTTGTTCATTTTTTTTTTCTTTTTTGAACCAAAAGGATAAGAGTGTAACTTTATTTTCTTCAAAAGAAAAATAGAAAACGCTCGTATAATCTTTTACTATTATTTTCGATTTTTCTTGTTGCTCTTCCACAAGTTTTGAATTTACAGAAATTTGAAAAAATGTTTTAAACAGAAATCTTCTTTTCTTAAGGTTTAGAACTAAAATTTTAATCTAGATTTTTTCTTGAAAGACAACATATTTTGCTCTTAGTCTCTACTAACTAAAAGGCCACCATAGATCCAGATTTTCTCAATCGTTTACAATTACGGATTCAATGCAAAAAAAAAATGGACATTTGGTCGACATAAAATGGACATTTGGTCGACATGTCGACATGCATGCGGATGACATTAGGGGAAAAATGAACATGTTGACGTGTTGAACAAAATTTTGAATAACTCAACTTACTCGCTATTGAGAGATATATTTTCACTAAAAAATGTGGATTCAAATTTTCAATCTATGTTTTTGTTGTAATGTGACTCAAGCATATCTCATGGGTTATTAAGAAGTTGGGTTGGACCGTTAGTTCTTGTTTAAATCCAATTATGTGGCTACTGCAACCCTAATTTGGAACTATTCTTCTTGCCATGAGATTGAGAAAAAGAGGCAGAATTTTGTTACACTTTTTTTCTTATCATAGCAGCCAAAGGTGGAAAAAACTGAAAAAGGGTTTGTTTCTTTCTTCTTGTATTTTGTCCATTGTTTTCATCTTCTTCGTGGGTTGTTCTACTTAGAGCTTGAGTTTGTTATTCTCTCTCGTTCCATTTGTATTGAAGCTAATATAAGTTTGCTCTCACCTTGCACAGTGGATGTAGACCACATTGGTCAAACCACTATAAATTTTGGTGTCGTTTTCTTTTTCCTTATCTATTTAGTGTTAATATTGTTTGGTAGATTTATTTAGATTAATAATTAATATTGTTTGATAAAAGAAGCCAGGGTTATTGGTATATTTTGCACCATAGTTTTTTATTTTTTATTTTATGAATACTCCCCCAACTCCCACCCATGTTGATTTATTAAAAAAAAAATTTGAGGCTAAAAATAGAAATATTTTAGATAAAACTTATCACATGAGCTACATTAAAGAGAGAATCTTCTCCCAAGTAAATCAGGAAGCCACGTGGAAAATCATTAGAAATCCAGATTTGAGTAGATGGTGAACGAACAACGACACTCTAAGAATAAAAAAGTCTACGATTCAATTGCTTACAACATGGAGAGAGTCAAAATCAACAACAATCTTAGAATAGTTGATAGATTTTTGCAAATATTGCCAAAATATCTTAAACCATTTAACGAAAGGCGTAAAATAGTAATCTCAACCTCGATTGACTGATTGAGTTTAAATACAATAGAGTGAAACAATAACAAAAAAATTATTTACAATAATAAATTCGAGAAATAATTGTTGCTAACTAACACATATAACATCCCCTCAAACGCAAGCCTAAGATGACATGAGTTTGGATAAAGCAATCTCCAGGAGTGGCTTTGTTAGTAAATTTGCAAGTTGAGAGGCAGTAGGAAACATATTGAAGAGAAAGATCTTTGCGAACAACCCATTCTGGAATGAGATGAAAATCAATTTCAATATGTTTAGTACGTCCGTGGAATGTCTGAGTTATGGGCCAACTAAATAGCTGATTGGTTATCATACCGAATCCACGACGATCGGGAAAGAAAAAGACCAAGATCTCGAAGTAGTTGGCGAAGCCTAAACAATTCAGCTGCGGTACTCAGTTTCTGTGGAGCTTGTTGAAACCGTGGCTTGTTTCTTGGCTGACCAAGAAATTGGATTGGGACCAAGAAAGACAATGAAGCCAATAATGGACCATTTATCATCAAGGTCACCGTCCAGTCAGAATCTAAAAAGGTCGTAAGACATAAAAGGTGCAGAAACGTCATGCATGAAAAGCAAGCCAGAAGAAATGGTGCATGCAATATAGCGCAAGACACATTTGGCAGCAGTCAAGTGAGACATTGATGGATAATGCATAAATTGAGATGATTTGCTCACCGAGAAAACAATATTCGGTCTAGAAAATGAAAGATACTGCAAAGCTCCCATAATAGCTCGATATGCTTGAACATCAATAGAAGAACAAGGTTGTAAAGTATCAAAGGCAGTTTTAATAGAGAGTATGTGGTGTCTGACAAAGTTTAGCAGTAAGCATGTCAAACCAAGAAATAAGATCTCTAGCATATTTTGCCTGCGAAACATGAATGCCATTAGTAGAACGAGTAACTCCTAAACCAAGAAATTATTTGACACCACCAAGGTCAGTTATATCAAAACGTAACCGTAGTTGAGATACAAGATCATCAATAAATGAAGGAATTGTTACGGGGTCAGTTATATCAAAACGTAACCGTAGTTGAGATACAAGATCATCAATAAATGAAGGATTATTTCCCGTAACAATGATATCATCAACGCAGAGGAGAAGATAAGTAAAAGAACTAGCTGAATTATGAGTAAATAATGATGAATCAGCTGTACAAGCAGTAAATCCCAACATGAATAGATAAGAAGTAAAACACTCAACCCATGTGCAAGGGATTGTTTCAAACTATACAAAGATTTGAAAAGTTTGCGACATGATTAGGAAAGGAAGGACCAACAAAGCGTTGAGGCGTAAAATAATAATCTCAATATTATTGATATACTGATTGAGTTTAAGTACAACAAAGTGAAACAATAACAAAAAGGTTATTTACAATAACAAACTTAAGAGAAATAATTGTGGTAGCTACTAAGCCCTTACAACTTGATGACCATTCCAAGACTAATTTCTAAACTAAATATCAATTTTTATTTTACAGGTCTTGTTTATGAAATTATATTTATTTAATCAATTAATTTGTATAATTAAGCGTATATACAAATAAATTTGTATAATTAAGCGTATATGTATATGTATATGTATATATATATGTGTGTGTGTATATATATATATATATATATATATATATATATATATATATCGAACTCACAACATTTTGTTTGGAGATATATGTCAATTACCGCTGAACTATGCTTGTTTTGTTTGGAGATATATACCAATTACCGCTGAGCTATGCTTGGTTTTACAAATATATATATTTCGAGGAAGTATATTAAAAGAGAATAAATAAATGTTACACAAATATTTGATATCATTCATAAATAAAACTTAATATTATTTAATGATATATTATTATATAAATTAATCAATCAATTAATAAAGAAATTAAATAGATAGATTTATTGAGTTGAGACATTAATTAAATGTAACACGTAATACTAATATTAATGAGTAAGAAATAATTAAATGTATAAATTAATTTTATAAAAAAATGTATACATTAATTAGATGATTAAACTACTAATAAAAATTTATATTATATAAAATATTAATTATAAATGTGTGCTCTAGAATGTTGGTAAGTAGCAAGGAGCTTGACATCCCGAGTCCTCTCATGTCATTTCTAGGAATCGAAAGTTCAATTCTCCATCTCCACATCTGCATGACATAATTATTAGGAGACACCTACGTGCATTTGTGGTTATAGGAATTATTACAAGTATTTTTTTTAGATGCATAATCTAAATATTTAACTATCTTGGGATGTCTTCTGTTATTATAACTTAATGATGTTACTTGTATTTGCATCAATCCTGAATTTCCATGAAATGGACACTAAAATTCCTCTACTTGTTTGTCAAGAATGTAAAATATTTTCATAAGTTGTAAGTTCATAAAATATCTCTTGTTTGCTCGTAAATTACTTGGAATTAATTAGGGTATGTTTAGGGGTGATTTTGACATGTCTAAAATCACTTTTGGCAGTGTTAAAAATCACTTTCCTTTAAAATGATGAATTAATTCTAATTAATTTCTTTTTTCAAAATAGCATTCTACTCTATGAAACATTATTAGAGTAATTTTGGTACTAACAAAAGTAATTTAGTCGGGTTAAAATTACTTTCAAACATGATTTAATATTTTTCAATGACATATAAGTGGTTTTAAAAAATGGCAAATATAATTTTGACTTCATGCTGTAAGTTTTTGTTTTTTTGTTTTTTTAATGAAACAGTCAAACTTATGCTTGACTTTGGATAAATATCGTAGGAAATGTGGCTAAAACGAGATAAATTGGATTAGGTGCATAGACCTCGGCCAAAGAATAATGGCCATAGATAATCCATATTGGACCATAATATAGTAGTGATTTTTTTTTTCTCAAATAGCCATTATTTGTGATGTCACTTAAAACAGTAGCCTCACTTTTATTTAAAAAATTATAAAAACTCTAGAGCGATTTTTTTTTTTAAATACATTAGAGAGAAAAGAACTAGAGAAAGAACAGAACAACCAAGTCATAATGAGATTAAAAAGCTCTTTAACTGAAGAAAAGGTATGAGAAAGAAATTTCCTTAAGATAAAATACGGTGAAGTAGATATTTTTTTTAATTTAAAATAATAGCTATTTTAAAAATTAATTTCTCCTTAATAACTCGATAGAAATAGGGTCATGTCACAAACCAGTTAAAATGATTTTAAATTTTTCTATAATTATTTATACAGGATTGCGAAACATCACTATTTTATATTTTATAGTTAATGACAAAAATAATTTTGGCATAGTTTTATACTCTTTTCAATAAATATTAGAGGAAAAGTGGCACAAACATTGGATTAGGTGCATAGACCTTGACATAGGATAATCTAATTTGGGCCTGGGCTTGGGCTATAGTAGTCCATAGATATTTCATATTGGAATTATTTAAGTTGAAGACTCGATTGTGCACGTAGACTCGATCCAACGTGTACTATGAAACCAAAAAATATAGGTCTATCATGAAAAAGACATATATGGTAGAATCAATAAAACAAAAACAGAAAGGTAAGAAAATAAATAAATAATGTGACATAAAAGTTTCTAACTTTCTTAACCACGATACGCCCTATCACATGAGTTAATATGAAAATAGATTGATTCCGCCATTGGTATCCAAGAAAAGTTCATAGTACTACGAGAATAGTTTCTCACGATCTTCACAATATAACTTTTTGTATATAAATAATTATTTAATGTTGGTGAACTCCACGTCAATCTCTAATTATGTTGACATGACTGATAATGAATATGAGTAGTATCCATACTCCCATAGTCTTATAAATTCTCCTCTTGATATGCTTCGAGAAGTGAATACAACAAAGGGTCAGCGACACGTGTCCCTTGCTTTTAATATCATTCATTTAAATTTCCCAAGTTAGTAGCAAACCAAAATCTCTCAGTATTGTAACTAGTTCAATAACTTCTATAAGTCAACTCTTCAAACTTGGGCCTGAAACTCGACAAGCCTTCATTTCGTTGATTGTGGGCCATTGGGATTACCGGCCAATACGGATCTGGGGGTGATCAGGCCCAATAAGAAATAGTCCGGAAAAAAGCCCAAACGGAAAAAGGAAGTGAGAGCAGGAGGAGACAATGAAAAAAAAGGATGATTGGTATTTATTTAGGACTAACTACAGGAATGGCAAAATATATATATATATATAGTTTGAAAAATAGTTAAAAGGTATTAGATATTATAGAAATGACCCACTTATTTTTATTTTTATTTTGTTAAATCTATCATTTTATTTATGACAAATTTACCTCTTAACATAATAGTTATACATATGCTTTGTAAGGAGATGAACCATATAAACCATATAAATAATAGCTTTATTTGATTCGATATTTTGTAATTTCAAATGAAAAAAATCATTAAACGTCTTTTTCAGTCTAAAAACTACCTGCCTTGAGAATGTGGTTTGATGTTTTTTAAAACCACTAAAATTTGAGTTAATGAAGTTGTAAATGATCGTATTGGAATTCGAAGGGCTAAAAGCTAAGTTGACCTACCAAATGAATCAACGAGCTTCTCATTCACTTCTTCACGTGAGTACTCTATCGAACACTACCAAGGATCAATAGCACGGTTGCAAGCCAAAATGGTGCAAGACTCATTCAACATAAACAAGTTAAAAACTTGTGGTAGAGACTCAGAGTCGAGTATATCACGTAAGAAAAGAGCATGGGAAAGGATTCAAAGGTACCATCTTCACGTGTTTTTATAAAAACATATTATTTAAAAAGTTTCAAGCCTCTTTCTGATTTATATGGGAGTTTTGTTAAAAATTTCGAGTTATATGGAAAAAAAAAGAAAGAAATGGAAAAGACATCTAGGACCCATGGTTACAAAATGTCACAATTTTGTATTCTTTAGGTTTTATGTATTTTTGTTGATCTTATTCTTGTAGTAGAAAATTGTTTGAAAAATCTCTAATTCATTTCTAGGAAATGTAGGACCCATGGTTAAAAATGTATGATTTTGTTTTGCTTAGGTTTTATATCATTTTTGGTTTCTAAATATCATGTATATTTAAATAAATGTATGTTAAATCATATTTCCAATTAGTTAAACATATAACTTTAGATTTATTTATTTATTTTCTTTGATAGTCGAATTTCACATTCGCATATGGTAAAAATCAAAATCGAACGATGAAAGAGAAACCCTAAATTATGTCATCTTAGAACTTTTTGTTTTAAGTGCTACCTTAGCTTTTTGACCTCTTTCAGATTTTGATTTCAAACATCTTTTTAATTTTTTTAGTTAGTTCTTATTTTTTAGATATCTTGTATTTAAATGTTAGATTCATAATTAGACAGAGGTATTGCAAAATATTGAAATAACTCGTTCCGATAATAATTACATATACAAGAATCTTAAAACGAAAGTCACATTAGACAAAAGTAAGTAAAATGGTAACCAAAAAATTAAACCACTGGTAAGGTTAAAAAAAAAGAAGCATATATAATAGCAACATATAAAATTAGAATTAATAGATATGTTATTTATAAATCAGTATACACAAAGGAATAAAGTAAACAGACATAGACGAATAGAATGTAGGATAAAGTATTAAAAGAGAATAAGATTGAGGCATCAATTAATTAATTGTATATGATAAAAATACTTAATAAATAAAAACTTTAAAGTTGTGAAAATAATTTATGTTATAATAGAGGTAAATATGCAATAAACATATTAAAAATTAAACAAATAAACAACCTACAATACCTACCTACTAGAGAAATATATAATACCTCATATATGGTTGAAAAAAGAATGTGCAAACTCAACATTTTAAAAACAAGTAGAAAATATCTTAAACTAAGTATAAAGGACCAAAGCGAACATAGCTCGTAATTGACATATCGTACAAAAAGATTAAGTATGAGATGAAAAAAATGAAAAAACAAAAAATTAATGAAAAATTTAAGATAAAAAATGAATTGAAATACTATTTATTAGTTTATTTTAGTCCAGCATTTTTAAAATATTTATTTTTGTCAATATAATTTAATATTTTGTTCATTTTAACCCTTATAATTTCAAAATATTCATTTGGGTCCTTTTACTTTTAAAAAGAGACTATTTTGGTCCCTATTTACAAAATTTTAAAACAAATTTTACACATAACGGAAACTAACGATACAATTATCTAAAAGAACATTTCAAAAGTATAGGGAAATTGAGATTTTTGTCCATTTTCTTAATTCAATTCGGACTTTTGACCATTTTTCTAGATCTCCTATTCATGACCATCTCTTCTAATTTTTTACCTACTTTCATTTTTTGATTTTGCAAAATTACCCAAATATCCTCATTACTCACCATCTTTATTCCCTTCACCAATATGTCCACAAATTTCTTCGATTTGAATCTAATACAAAAAATTACAAATCCAAAATTTTTTTTTTTTAAACTTGAAAAATCAATTATGAATCTAATATGAAAAAAATATATTAAAAAAAAAAGGTTGAAATCGAATATTAAATAGTTAATTGTTTAAAATGAAAAATAGAATTTACATAATTACAAAGAAAGTCAAGATTCCATAAATCTCGGGTCAGCTAAGATTTAATTGACAAAGGCCAACAATCAATGAAAAATAAAATAAAAAGGAACTGCGTAGATCCTGATTCGGTTATGCAATCCCGGGCCGGGATAAACACCATTCTAGTATTTTTTTTTCTTTCTTTCCTTCTTCCTTTCAAGCCATTTATTCCATGATGTTTTATTATTATTATTATTATTATTATTATTTTTGTGTATGAACGCTAATAATCCACCAAAATTTAGTTATGGGAGAGTTTAGGTAAATTAGGTTTACTTATTGGAGAATTTGTGTGGATTTAGATTCAAATTTAAGAAAATTGTGAGGTTTGAAGGGAGAGATTGATAGAGGAAATCAAGATAGGAGAATTTTACTTTAAAAAGAATATGAATATTTTAATAATTTTACAAAGATAAAAAAGTGAAAAAGGTTTACAAATTAGAATGGGAGGGTCACAAATTAGTTTTTTTTAGAGAAATGAATTATAGAATGGATAAAAACTCCAATTTTCTAAAAATATAAGAAGTAAAATGACCAAAAACTCAAAATATAGAGATCAATATAGTATTTTTAACCCGAGAATAAATTTCAAGAAATTTGAATATAACAATAAAGGGTAAAAATGAATAAAAGAAATAGAGAAAAATCAATCAAAAAACTCGATAACCATTATAAAAAATATAAATATAAGAATTCGAATTTATGATATTTTGGGTTAATACAAAGTAAGCTGAATTTGACATTGAGCCGATGAATTTGCGATTTATTTAGAAATTGATTTAATTAAAATAATGGCACGATTGACGAGAAAATGAGTCAGACGTGGCGACATGACGGGTACGAGGGTACAACGTTGTGACAGCGATGCAACGGGCTCCACGTGTACGGAATCCCACACCCAAAAAATAATAAAATATTAAAATGTCCCAAAATAATGGGATTTGACGTTTTTCTCCTTTGAAAATTTATTAGTCTTTATTAATTAAATAATTGGTAATTTGCAAAGTGACTTGACCGCAGCGCACAGTTGTCAAGGCGCAGTCTGAACTTCCCAAGTTTATTTTTGGAAAGCCCATAGATCTTCTCAGTTTTCCCCCCTTTTGTGTTTCTAATTTTATTTTATCATTATTATAATTATATCTCACTCGATTATTAATTATTAATCTATTCCAAAGTGAACATGATTTCACTTTTTCTTTTCTTTTGCCATTTAAGTCTATAGTTTAAAATTATTGATGAAAATATTATTTTAACTTCGGTGATTTTGGTTCATTTGAATTCTTGTATAATTTCAATCATGTTAATTGTTAGGGAGGAGATAGAATAAAGAAAATAACTAATAGGATTTTATCGATTACCTCGTATGCAAACACAATAACATATTTATATTAATATAATCCCTAATCATAATTCAAATAGAAAATTTAATTTAGATAATATAATCTAAATTATATCTATAAGTCAAATAATATAACCTTAAAATAAATGTAATTGAATTAACATAATTTAATAATATAATCTAACATTCCCTCCCAAACTCACCACTAAATAATATCAATTCTAAAATTAAGTCTAAACCAAAATAGGAAAAGAATCCCAATTCTAGAACTAAAACTAGTCAAAACTAAAACAAAGAATAACATAGGTGCATGATGCAAATTTGAACAACCAATATCAATGCAAATGCAAATTCCAACTACCAATGTTAATGCTAATGCAAAACCAATATTGGTGGAAGCGAATTCAAATGAAGTTTAAACCTAATTTTATATTTTTAAAAATAAATATTAAAATTTTTGTGTAATTATTTGTTTGAATAGAATAATTTTATAAGATAATTTCATTACTTTTAAAAAATAGTTGTAGTTTTTTTTCCAGGGTTAATATTCTCTCAATTAACTATCTATTTATAACTATAAATTAAGTATTACTTTATTTAAATGTCTTATATATTTCAAAATTAATACATAAAAAGGAAGTAAAAAATAATAACAAAATTAGTGTTTCAAATAAAATTTAAATTAGTGTTTCAAATAAAATTTGAAACACTAATTTCAGTTAATAACATAAATTTGGAAATAAAATGATTTGATTTCTCCCTTTTTAAGCAAAATAATAATAATTATTATAACAAAGTGCCAATAATAACAACAAAGAAAACTAATTTAAAAGAATGATTTAATCATTCCCCTTCCTAACTTTAGAAAAAGGAACGAAATAAATAAAAGAAAAACCTTCCATTTTTGTGGTGCAAAAGCAAACTACGTTGCACAATTCAAAAGAGAAATGGTGAAGAGGAATGAAGCGTGAAAGACATGATAGAAAATGACGAAAGGACGAAAATGAAATGACGAAATAGTTAAAAAGAAAAAAGTAGACCAATTAATAAAAACATTATAATAGGGGACCGATAATTGACCCATAGTCGAGTAAAATTTTTTTTATCAAGTATATCATTTTTAAGGATGGTTTAAATTATTTTTAAAAATATATTTACTTTTTTTCAAAATTATTTTAAGAACAGTAACATATTATTTTATAAATATAAAGATGGGAGTTATTATGTACTCAATTATACTATTTACTAATAAAAACATTAAATCGTTATTTTGAGAATATAGATCATCTATCCCTAACAAAAAAATATGAAAAATGGTTTAAATGTATTTTCACTAAACTATTGGAATAATAACAAAAAGATATGGTTACTTTTTCTATTAATTTTGTGGGAAATTAAATTTCAAGTCATCCAATTTATTTTGTAAGAAAAATAAATTAGAAAGTGTTTTGGAAAATAGTTTAATATTTAGGAAGTTTCGAAAACAATTCCCCAATAAAAGTAATTATACAATTAAAGAATCTCTGTGGGATGTCAGAGTTCTGGCAAAGCAGAGGATAACTTTTTTTTTTTTTCTTGGAGTTTGTACTTGAGCACTAATTTCACTCGTGTTTTGTAAAATTATTTTCACAGAAACTGTTCTGCATTGGTTATAATCAAAGCAAAGTGATACTCAATTGTACTGTGGTTTTAAAATTTTAAAATCAGTTCTCTCTTCGTTTTTTGATTAATTAAAAAATTAATTTTAGTAAAATTTGAAATCTATTTTTAAGTATCATTTAAATAAAGGATAATTTTGAAAAATAAATTATATTTAAATCTATTTTTTCTAAATCACTCCATTTTCTCATCCATTCCAAACACACATTTTGATAACTTTTTCAAAATCAATTGTGAATAAATATTTTTAATATTTTTAAAATAAAATGAGACAAATCAACATTTCTATAGCTTCTTAGAATTTTGGAGAATGATTTTTAGAGTTTTAATTAATTTTTTAAGGTTGTTTCCTTATATCTTATTTTTTTTGGTTTTATATCTCTTGTTGTATTAGAATTGGGTTTGGTAATATTTTTTGTTTTCTTTGTTTATTTTTTAATTAAAAAAGAAACATACAATTTCTGGTTCTCTAAACCTTTAAATTTAAAAAAAAATAAAAGTTTTTAAGAAAAAATTAAATTTCAAATTAATTATTAAAAAATTTTATGTTATATTTATTTTATACTTAAAAAATTGGTAAAATAATGCTTTTATATATATTATGGAAAAATTTGGAAAAAAAATTAAAAAACTTTGATTCTGTCGTTTCCAAAATTTCAACACAATTTTAGAAACGTTTTTTTAAAGAGAGAAATGAGAGGCATGAACGGTTAAAAAATGATTACTTTTTTCAAAAATTGAAAATGAGAAACAGAAATAAATGAAAAATGAAAACGTTACTAACAAGCTCGCTTAGGCGAACTCATCAAGATCATGTAGGCTTATCAAAATCAACTGATTTTAACATTTACTAAAAAGGTATTCAAAATGTAAAAAATTAAATTGAAACTTTTTTTTAAGTACAACTAAATTAATTTGAAACTTTTTAAAAATATAGGCTAAATTAAAAAAAATGTCTATTATTTTTCATTTCGCATTTTCTATTTTTCTATTCTTGAAGAAAGAAAAATAAAGTACATATAGTAATTGTTTTTGTTCTTTGCTCTTTCATTTTAATTAAAATAAAACGAAAATACATTTAGTGACTGTTTCCTTATTTATTTTTCTCTCAAAGACTTTGGAAACAAAACAAAGAAGTGAGAAACAACAATATATTATTAAGTAACCCCCAAGGGAACATTATTCTCATTTTTTGTTCTGTTATATATATATTTTGTAATTATTTTCTATTCATAGTTTTTGACTATTTGAATATGAAATGTACGAGGAAAAAAAATGAAATTGAAAATAGCAATTTATGAACTTCAAGAAAAAGTAAAAATAAGAAACATAAAACAAACACAAATTTTTCCTGTTGAAATAATGTGTTAATAAAAAATAAGAAACAAGGAGCAAAAGTGAGCATAGCTCAGCGATAATTGACATATACTTCATCGTCCCCACATGTTATTGACATGTATCTCCAAACCGCACGAGTATTTTCTACAAATCTGAGTTAAAAAAAATTAGATTGCTTAAAAGAACAAATAGTTTTTTTTTTCTATATAATTTTTTCTATCTATCTATCTAGAGATTCCACTATAAAGTAGAGAGAAATACAATGAAGATTTTATAATAGACACCCTAGATCTCGTGCCCCACATTTAATTAAGAACCAACATGTAAGAGATTTTTTATTATTTTTCTACCCATAAATCACCCCAATAGATTGTGATCTCCTGATTTTTTAGTATGAGCCTCGAGATTTGAACTTTTCACTTAAATTAGAAATAATTAATATGTTTTTACTGTTGAACTATGCTCACGTTGGATTTATACTATTTATATTAAGTTGTGACCGATATAAATAACAGTAAAATTTCTTCGGAATAAGTTGTGACCTCATCTTTACCATGTCAATTTCTTACTATTGGATCATCATCGCAATAAGTTGTGACATCATCTTTATTATGTCAGAGGACCAACAAAAAAAAAACTACAAGAATTAAATGTTTGCTTTTTCTTTGAAGCTTTAAATACATGGCTGGATTAGGTCAAGTTGTTGGCATTTTTTAAAATAACGATTTTTAAATTATACTGATCATGCACGGTATAATTAACCAATGCAAGTAATCTTTTATGAGACCCCATTATTTATGACCTTACAATACAAGAGTTTATAATTTACTATTGCATTAGAGAAAGAAATATTTTTTTATATATCCATTGAAATATTGTTCATAAATGCATTAACCTATCTAGGTATAGTTAACTGTTTGTGTCATTAACTTCCAATTTAGGGAGAGATATATTGAGATCATCACGTGCAAAATTCTACTAATTGAGTATTGAAAAACTGACCAACCATATCGTGACACGTCAAAATATTATCAAGAGTATTAATTATAAGTTAGGTTAAAATACTATTTTAGTCCCTGCCTTGGTTCATTTTAGTTCCCGTACTTTGAAAATGTTCGTTTTAGTCCCTATACTTTAAACTTTGTTTCATTTTAGTCCATGTATTTTGATATTGTTAATTTTGATCCCTGTACTTTAAAAAAGTGATCATTTTAAAGGGACCAAAATAGTCACTTTTTAAAAGGACATGGATCAAAATGAACCTTTTGAAAGTATAGAGACTAAAATGAACCAACATTGAAAGCACAAGGACCAAGACGAACATTTCGAAAGTATAGGGACCAAAATGAACAAAAACTGAAGGTACATGAATCAAACTAGTATTTTAACTTATAAGTTATGATTCATTTCTCTAATTAAATGTACAAGATGATCTCTCTAATATTTTAGTGTAATTTAGGTCATTCATCTTTTGAAATTTACAATATTACCTTTAATGTATTAAAAGATTTTCAATAACATTCCTGGGTTAAAAAATATAATTATTGTTTATAACATATTTGAGTAACATGAGCAATATGTAATGTAACTTCAATAGCCTTTATGTTAAATCTTTTTAAATTACCGTGGGATGATTTTATTAACTCTACGGTGAAATCCTATTTTGTACTGCCTTATGATCGAGTTTTGTAACTAGGCGGTGTAATAGGATTAGTTCTTAAAACTAACATTCCAACTAATTTTTTAACCGTTTACGACAAGCTGTAAAGCTACCTTTAAAAGATGCTCCTCGCATATTTTCTAGGGTCTAGTAGCATGTTACTTGGAAGAAGTGAATTTGTTAATGGGCAGTAAAATTTTGATGATGGGTGAATTGAGTTTCGCAGGTCTAGTAGCATCATAATTAACAACCCATCAACATTTTTACAACAAAATAAGATGGATTATATAATCGATAACTTTTAAAACATTAGAGGCAAAATCTAAAGTCCAGGAGGAAAACAAGCCTGCCACGTCTTGGATAACTAAGAATGAGTAGAGCTGACATCACCAGGTATGCAAAAGAAGAGCAAATAGGCCCGCCCTCGCTAGGTTGTTTCCTCCATCAGCGTGCAAAAACGATGGGATTGACCGAGTGCTCACCACCATTGCCAGGGCAACTCATTCCTTGATCGGAGACTAGGATCTCTTTCTCCATTACCAAATTGATTCATCTACAACTGTTTATAGAAAAACAAAGTGTCTCTCCCTTGTAGTTACATTATTTACCTTCGAACTCTATTATTAACTTAAGTATCGAAATGCTCACCTCTATTTTGTTGGACACACTCGCCAACCAAAAGGATAAGCCGGTTTGCTCCTACATGCCAAATCTCTCAAAAACATGAGAGACTCTTTGAATTTTCAAAACAAAAGTTTGAAAAAAAAACAAAGAAAAAGGGACACAAATTAAGCATGCTTTAAATAAAACAGTTGACTATTCAAATAAGAAAGGAGAAACAAAAATGGCAAAAAGCACAGAAAACGAAACCTAAAACGAGTGAAAGGAAGAGTTTTTGGAGGGAATTCATTAGCCACAAAAAGAAAGAAAAGAAAAAAAAAAGAACATTAAATATCTTTAACTCACAGCCACCTTTCTTTCTTTCTCTCTTCCTTTTTCTTTTTCTTTTTTTTTTCTCTCTCTCTCTTTCTCTCTCTTCAAGCCATTGGAGGGTTTCCAAATAATGGTATCTTGTCTGCAAGCTTTGAAGCCGTGTCAGTAATAACCCCAAAAGCTACCCATTTCCATTTCCTGAGTTAAAAAAGAAAAAAAAAAGGAAGAACAGAAGAACAAAGAGATCAATCCAGCTGAGGAAACAGCTCCTTCTTCTCTCCAAGGTAGTAATGTTCTAAGCTTTGTTTTTTTTTTTAATGTTTCTTGTCTTGTTTTTTGTTTTTTTTTTCTCTCAATCTCTGCAAGAACCAATTTTGGCATCAAATCTGAGGTGGGTTGTGGCTGGATTTCTCTCTCATCATCATAATCATCATCATCTCTCTCTAAAAAGGAAAAATCTGAAAAACCCCACTTTTTTTTTCTTCCTTTGAAGTTGCTATTAGTGGATGGTTTTTGTTTTTCGAGGAACTGATATTGCCTTCCTTTAATGTATGTGTTTGATTTGCTTTTGTGGGTTTTTGCTCCTCTTTCGATCTGTATGAACTCTGAGAATTGGGTTTGATTCCTCTCCAAAAAGATCAAATTTTCCTTTGCTCCCAAATGGTAAATTTTTGATTTTTTTTTTCTCTCAGCTGAAGAAGAAGAAAATGACGAGGAAGAAAATTCAGATCAAGAAGATAGACAACATAGCTGCAAGGCAAGTGGCATTTTCCAAGAGGAGAAAGGGGCTCTTCAAGAAGGCCAAAGAACTTGCAATTCTCTGTGATGCTGAGATTGGCCTTTTTGTTTTCTCTGCTTCAGGAAAGCTCTTTGATTATGCAAGCTCAAGGTTTTTTCTCTCTCTAAACTCTAAAATTTCCATAGCAAAAATAGAAAGCTAATTAGTTCTCTACTTGTTTCTGCATCAAATCAACCATTTTTTTTCTAGAGGAGAGAGAAACTTAGGATGAGGAAAAAATGCATTTTCAAAGCTAAGGAAGAAGGCCAAGTACAAAAATCCTAGTCAAAAGTTAATCATAAACATCATAGGGGGGTGTGACTTATGGAGATGAGGGCCAAATCTAAAATTGTAGGACATTGTTGGGATTTTAAGGACATGTTTTGGGATTTTTTTTCTTTCTTTTGGATGAAATCTCCAAAAGCAAAAACATTAGTTTTTCTTCACCAAAATGCTTTATCTTCTGATGCTTCATAAAATATAGAGTATGTTTATATTGTTGGTAGACTTGGAGATGGGAAAATTTGAGGTGCAATTCATGAAAGTTTTGGATAAGACTTGGGGAGTTTTCAAGTTTGGGGAGATGGGTTTTGTGCTAAATTTGGATTAACATTTGGGTTCTCTTGGAATTTGCTTGTTAGTGTACTTTTCTTTATGTATATGTATGTTTATATCATATTATATATGCAAAATTTGCATTCATTTTCATTTGCATTTTTTCATTTTCATGGATTCCTTTAAGGTTTAGGTATGAAAGTACAGTAAATGAACAGGAAAAAAAAAAGGGTCTAGTCCAGTCAAGTTACAAAGGAGTCTATCAAAAGGAGCTTTTTATTTTGATTATTTAAAGATTTTTTTTTTGTTGAAATAAAGGCTTTAATAAAATATAGGTTTTAATGTTGATTGCCCAATGAAGATTTTCAAGTAGAAGCCTTAATTAGAACATTATTGATAAACTTTAGTTAAATTTTGCTTTGATTTTTAGGCCTCATTAAGTGGCATTTTGCAAGATGGGTTTTTTTAATAGCTCTTAAATATTAATGAAGTAGAAGGGTAAAGTTCAAATCCTCACTATACTTACCAAATGAAACATGAAATATATAGGGTAAAGTTCCCTTTCAAAGATCGCGCTAGAATTCTTTGGTTCGACGCTATCATAGTCACATTTTTTAGAATTAGGTTCAAGGGAAATCAGAGGGTCCTCGTAGAGAACTACCCTAGTTTCGAGGAAGCTTGGATTCGGTTCAACTATTTTCATCCATCTGGTGTTCTTCTTGCTAGTTCCTATTGTAATTAGGATCCTATTCATATTATGACTAATTGGGAGTGTTTTTCGTAACCCTTCGACCTTGTAGGGTACCCCATCTCCTAGTTTTTCACCATTAATATATCAAATACTAAAAAAAAACTTCAACAAATAGGTAGAATGAGATTAAAGATTGAAACTGTGCCAACAAATAAGAACAAATTACATTATTAGAATTAGTTTTTGAAGTAGTTTACTAGAATTAAGCATATTTGATATTGAATCATTGGAATCATTTCCATGCCTCTTAGTTGTCTTTCCTTCTTGGACTATGTACATAACAAACAACCACTATAGACTCTCATTATTATCTTTTTTTTTTTTTTTTAACTTAGATAAAGGCTAAAACAAAATTATAAATAGATTAAAAAATTAACTTAATTATTGTTACTGCCATAATACAATAGGGTTTTTATTTTCTAAAATGAAATGGGTTTAACAACTCATTATCGTTCATGTCAGTTATCATCTCTTGATCTCTTTATTGTACGAAAAATATCGTCTCGTTTTGTATATGCTTACTTCTAAGTTTATTATACACGAAGATAATCTTCATTTTCGATATATTTATTTAAATACTTCGTAGGTACACACTTTAGTTTATTTTATTATATGTGATTTATTTTATGATCACTATGCTCTCTATTTTCTTTATTTTAAAATATTGGTACAAATTCTCTCATTTTATGTGCTTTGTTTCTATTACTTATTATTTTGTTATTGCTTCTTCTTTTTCTTAAAAGAAACCTTTGTACAGAACAAAAACTACCATTAGAATTAGGAAGTAGCACTAAGAAGTAAGAACAAAATATTATAAGATTTTTTTTTTTTTTTTGAGAAAATAAACTTCTAAAAGAAACAAAATAGAATTAAAAGGAAACACTGAAGGTCAAGAGGATTACTAAAACAAACTCCAAACAAAGAGAATTATTACAATTTCTTTTTAAAGATAAACTAGTTATTAGAGTTTTGTTGGTTTGGTAGCATTTTTATTCTTCATTTACTATCTGTGAGAGATTTAAGCTATTTAAAAACAATTTCTTTGTTGAATAATTTACTATATTATAGAATATTTTAAAACGTTGATCAAGAAAAAGGAAAACTGATTTTTTAATACCCCATTTCTTTAAAAAATTTACTTGGATTTTAAAAACTAGCATTAATGTTTTTTTTTTAAAACCTTGTTAATTAGTTTCATTTTTATATAAAATCGAACTTTAGATATATTGGAGAGCTATTAAATAGTTGTATACGAAACTCTTTTATTCGACATAGTTTTAAAAACTCTATTCGTATGCATCTCTAGATTTTAAAAGTTTTAAATACAGCAAATTTACTTAGGAATCACTAAATAAGGGTGTTTGGGATGACTAAATTTACTTTTATTTTAATAAATAAAACCACTTTTTAAGATGAGAATATTACTAATTTAGAGTGTATTTAGTATAGTTTCCTAAGTGTTTTTTAAATAAATAAAAGTGTTAAAAAAACATTTTGAAAATTTTGGATTACTTTAAAATTCTTTTTTCCAAGAAATATTTGAGAGAGGGTCGTCGTTGCCATGTATTGAATACACGATGGTAAGGAACGACTCACTTACGACACCTACCTCGTTCATGCATTATTGAAAAGGAGTTGAAACTCATCACGGAGAGACGCATGAACTCGTGGAAACAACGCCCTACTCTTATAGATCATATCCTATATGTCTTTATACCCTAATCTATCGATCGGATAAATACTTACCTCTAGAACCCTAATAGCAACCCTAGGAACAATCGTTTTTTCCAAGAGCATGTTGGGCTAAACACTTTATTCTAAAGATCAGTTATCCTCTCTTTGTCAATCTAATAGGAAATAAGTAGAAATAATTGAAATAAGATGCAAACAATTTTAACATGTAAAACCTTCCTGAGGCGAGGAGTAAGAAAACATGGAATGAAATCAAAATTTCAACTATAATTAATAATGAACTACAAGTTCTTTCTAGTCACAATCAGAGGCATACCATAATAGAATCTCGAGATAATAAATCTTGGTAAATATGACAAAGAAAGATTAGAAAGATCTCACTAACAACTAGAACCTAGCTAACCACTCTAATATGACTATAGGCCGCTCCCAAAAGAATCTCTACTATCCAGATTGAAGACCCTTCAAAAAACGCTTTTGTCCAAATTCCCTTTCTTTGATCTTTTCCTTCCTATTTCTCTCTCTCTTTCATCTTTCTCATGCGAGTGCATATTGATCGGCTACTGCACAATTTTAATTAAACAAAACCCGAAGACCCTTCAAACATAGGCTTCACATAAGTAAAAAACCCGACAAAGCTCTATCTTTTCATTGTGTGAAGGAACTTATCTTTCCAACTAGGAAGGCACAACCAAACCGAAAAAACCAAAACATCGAATCGAAAAACCAATTTTATCGATTTTGTGGTTCAATTCAGTCCATTATAAGTAGCAATTTGAATAATGCAGTTCAATTTTGGTTTGGACTAAAAAATCGAACCCCAAACCGAACCGAACGGTATATATATTAAGTCTTCCCCTCCCTCAAGTTTGTTCCCTCTGGAGTGTTATCCTCTCGTCTTGGCCCCTTCCCTATCAACCTTTTGCTTTTCATTTTTTTTTCTTTTATTTTTTATTTATTTTTCCGTGAACTGCAAATGGAACTAATTAATCTGTCAGTTTGAAGTTTGGTTCGGTGTGGTTTGTGCACGAACTTCGATTCGATGATTTTTTTAATTATTTTTTCTTTTTGAAATTCGATTTCGAATTGCCTTTTGAACGAAACTTTAAACCCCTCTCGTTTTAGTAACGAAACGACAAAACTCAAGCTTTCATCTTGGTAGATTCTTTTCAGCATATCCGATGCATTACGATTCGTATGTATCTTCTAAAGTTCAAATACTCCATTATTGAGAACATTTTTTATCTAGGGATACTTCACATCTATATGTTTAGTTCTAGAATGAAATATTTCATTCTTATCTGTATAAACTGTTGACGTCTCTGTGTTGCAATATACTCTTTTCCAACACAAAAAGATTAGAAGATACTAAAAAGTGGCATCCAACTACCTACTATAATTTGACTATAGGCAGCTCCAAAAGATATCTCTATGGTCTAAATTAAATACCCTCATGTCCTGAACATGCTATCAAAATTTCAACTCCATCAAACCACATGTCAACCTCCAAAAGTGCTGAAAGCTTATGTATTAATTCCCTTTCTTTTCTCTTTTTCTTTTTATTTCTCTCTTTCGTCTTTGTCGTGCATGTATATTGACCAACGAATGCACAATTTTAATTAAATAAAACCTGAAGGCCCACATGGGCCTTCCAAACATAGTCTTCAGTGGAGTGAAAAACTCAAACAAATCTCAAGTTCTTCGCTGTGTCAAGGAAATTGTCATTTCAGTTAAGGGTGCACCACCAAACCCACAAAACTAAAACATTAAATCGAAAAATCGATTTTATTGGTTTTGTAGTTCGGTTCGGTCGATAATGCATTTTTATTTCAGTTTGCATTAAAAATATCAAACCTCAAATTGAATCGGACCATATATATATTAAGTCTTCCCCTTCTTGAAGTCTTTCTCCTCCCCTGGTGTGTAACCCTCCTGTCTTGGCCCTCCCCTCCCCTTCCTATCAGCCTTTTGCTTTTCTTTTTTTGCTTTATGATTTATTATTTTTCTGTGAAACCGTAAACGGAACCGATTAATCCATTAGTTTGTGATTTGGTTTGGTATGATTTGTGCACGAACTTTGATTCAGCGATTTTTTATTATTAATTTTCTTTTTAAATTTCAGTTTTAGTTTCGGATGGGCTTCGAATAGAACCATGAACACCTCTAGTTTCAACAATAGAATGACAAAACTCAATTTTTTTTTTCTTGGTAGATTCTTTTTCAAGCATATAAGATGTATTATAATTAGTATACATCTTCTCAAGTTTAAACACTCTGTAATTGAGAGTATTTTTCATCAAGTGATACCTTTCATGTATATGTTTGGTTATGGAATGAAATATTGAATTCTTACCTATATAAACCTCCTCATCCGTAACATCTCTTTACACACCTTGTTGCTACAATATACTCTGTTTCAACCGTAGAAAATGCAAAACACTTCTGTAATTTTAACTGTCAAGACATTGTACCACTTGTGAATGTCATCAAATAGTCAGAAGTAGACTTTTTATTATCTAGATATCCTGCTACATCTAAATCAATGTAATCCACAAGCATTGATTTTCAACTTCCAAACATTAGTTTCAAACTGGAAGTACCTAGCAAATATCTCATGATCCACTCGATTGCCTCCTAATGCTGTTTTCATGGATTGGACATAAAACGACTAGCAACACCAACAACATGAGCAAATGCTGAAGCATATGTGTCTCTGCTCATGCCTTCTCTTTATATGTAGAAGGACTTTGCTTGCTTCTCAGTTTGATAAAGGAGAATTGACTGCTTCAGTTTTGCTCATGTTAAATCTTTCAAGCACATTCTCTATGTCATGCTCCTGTGACATATACAATTTATTGGATGTTGTGTCTCATACTATAAACATTCCAAAAATCTTCTTCGCTGACCCCAAATACTTCATAGCAAAGGATTTGCTAAGCTGTTTCTTCAACGTGTGAATTCTTGCATTGTTGCTGTCAACAATCAAAATGTCCTTAACATGAAACAAAAGAGTGATTGAAAGTCCGACTCAACGATTATTCCTTAGCGGAGAAAACCATTTCCCTAAGAAAAATCTCAACTTTTTTCAAAAATCAACGATCAGAAATAGTCTTTTTCAGCCTTGCTCATCCATAACTGACTCAAACTACCTTGTATCACTACCTCTCTGGCTGTTTCAACACATAAAGACTTTTCTTTAACTTGCAGATAAGACCTCGCCTTTCTCCTTTAAGACCTATGGTTGTTCAGTATAAATTTCTTTATCTAAGCCACCATGCAAAATTGCAGTCTTCACATTCATCTACTCAACCTCCAAGTCAAGACTTGGAGCAAAACCCATAACTATATAGAAGACATCTTGATAATAAGAGCAAATATTTCATCAAAGTCAGCACCTTTCTTCTGACTGAATTCTTTGACTACTAGTCTTGCTTTGTAATGCAGTCATGAGGTATAAGGGTGAGCAAAAACTTTCGAAAAATCGATCCGACTGACGAAAACCCACCGAATCAAAGTCGGTCAATGGTTTACTAAGTAATTTGGTTAGAAATCAGTTTTCCAAAATAAAAATCGATTGGTTGCCGGTCGATTTGGTCGAAAGTAATATTTCCGACCGAAACTGACCGACCTTATTAGATATATCATGCAGTTAAAAAAAAAAGAATGAACATTAAATGCTGCTATTTGCAGGCTACAGCTGTGCACGATGTGATGTTTTTAATTTAAAATTATATATTTTCTCTCTTTTTTTACACTCTCTCACATAGTTTCGTGTCGTTCTACTCTTAATCTCATCTCTCATTTTCTCTCTTCTCTCTCTGTCTCGTCCCCTTCATCTTCTCTGATTTCTTGTTCTCCTTCTTTTTCTTTTCTTTTATTTATTAATATAGGTACACCTTTCTCTTCTTCTCCCTTTGTTCTTTTTTCTTCCTCCATTTCTATTATCATTTTGCTTCTCTTTCTTCTTCTTCTCTACTTCCTTTTTCCTTTCTCTTTTTCTTTTTAGTTCTTCGGTTTCTATTATTTTTTTTCTCTTTTTTCTTATTCTCCCTTTCCTCTTCATCAAACCGACAAAAACTGACTGACCGTCGGTGTAGTTGGTCGGTCAGAATCGTAGAACCTCCTAAAATCGACAGGCTTCGACCGATAGAAACCTAACTTGTCGGTGGTAGGCATCGGTTTGACTCCAAAATCGACTTCGACCGACCGATTATCACCCCTAATGAGGTATGTTCTTCTTGTTTCACTTTATAAACTTACTTATTTTTAAGTGCAGTTCTCCCTTTAGACAACTCGACAAGCTTAAAAGTATGTTTTTCATACAATGACTTCATTTCATCTTTCATTGCATCAATTCATTCTCTTTTGTGCTCATATCCGATGGTCTCCTCGTAACTCTCAGGTTTTCCCCTATTAGTCAGTAACATATACTCAATAATAGGATATCGTGTGGAAGAACGCCAATCTTTGACTGACCTCCTAAGTGAAACATCTGTTGGAACTTATGTTTTAGACGACCGTTCATGAACATCATCATCTATCTCAACCTGTTTTGGACCCTCTACCTCATCTGCATCATCAAGTCGATGATTCTAAACCTTATTCTTAGTTTGTGTAGAATGTTGTGCCAAAGGAGCTGAATCAAAATCAATCAAATAATCACTGTGTTGAAACTCTATTTAAAACTATCTTTTGAATGTATTGAATGGTTTGGTCTTATAAAAATACAACATCTCGACTTCTTATGAACTTTTGTATTGGATCTTATAGTTTGTATGGTCGTTGCCAAGGAACATACATGATCTCATCTTTGCATCACACTTTGATCTCTTATATTTAGGAATATGTACGAAAACTTCACACCAAAAGTCACATAGGTGATTGTAGGATATTTCCTTTGTTTGATGAAATTCTGTTCGAGACTTCAAAACTTAAAGAAGCACATCGCGTGAGATCCAAATATGCACAACTGTGCTTAATGCTTCAGCTCAGAATGATCTCAGTAACTATTACTGTGAAAGCAAGCATCTCACCCTTTCAACGATTGTTTTATCCATTCTCTCAGTTAGTGCATTTAACCGAGGAGTCTTAGAATGTGTCTTTTGATGCCGAATACCATTGCTTATACGATATTCATGAAAAAGTCCATAATACTCACCTCCGTTATTGGTTCTTATGTACTTCAACTTCTCACTAGTTTCTCTTTCAACAAAGGCATGAAATTTCTTAAAACACTTACAACACCTAGTGTATAGTCTTCAGGGTATAACCCCATATTTTCATTGAATGATCATCTATAAAGGTCACAGTATATGAGGTGCCTCAAAGTGTGTTCGTCTTTATAGTACTTCATAGATTAGAATATACTAAGTCAAGTATATTTGACTTCCTTGAGTGTTGAGACGCCTCAAAAGATATTCTTGTTTGCTTCCCCACTAAGCAATTAACACATTTTTTGAGGTGCATTCTTTATACGTCCTGAAGCTCAACAATTTTTTTGCAATGCACCAACTGCGCTTCTCCTTCCTGCTGCATCTCTCTTAGAACATAATATTTAATCTTAAAATGCTTGGTCCTTCCATGGAAAATCGATTCAATGAAATAGCTAAAGCGTCTTGATTATCCACAAACATGTTCACACTGTCTTCTTGCTTCAGATACAAGTAATGCATCAACTTCTTCAACAAAACAACCTGGTTCACTGCTGCAGCTGCTACAATGAACTCAGCTTCTGCAGTTTACTGAGCCATTATATCTTGCTTTTTTGAACATCGCAATAAACACCCTGGGCCAAAAGTGAAACAATAGCCAGAGGTGACCTAGTTGAATCACGATCTGAGTAATCCTACAACTCAAAATTTTCAACTTCTCCATCTGAATCATTAGAATGCTCATACTCTTACTCTCCTCCATATTAAACCCATGCAATATCTCTCTGATGTACTTCTTCTAACACAAAACACTTCATTATGCTCTTGCTGAACCTCCATACCCAGGAAGTAATGCATAAAACCTAGATCAGCCATCTCAAACACCTTCATTATTTCTTGATTGAACACCTTTATCTAAACATCATCATTTCTTGTCACGAGCAAGTCATCTACATAGAGAGATACAATCACAACATCAACACTTGATTTCTTCACATAGAGTGTGGATTTGCTCAGACTCTTCACAAAATCCATGTTCTGAAGTCTTCATTTATCTTGCTATACCATTCAACTCATAGTGAGCCTTCTTTAACAAATAAACCTCCTGCTCCCGTCTTGGTGTGATGACTCGTCTAGGTGTGGGTGTTCAACATAGATTGCTTCTTCAAACACTCCATTTATAACTTCACATCCAGTTGATACTCCTTCCATCCATGCAGAGCTGACACGCAACTGGTGAAAAAGTTTACAAGAAATTCACTCCCCAGACTTGTGCATACTCTTTTCACCACTAACCTAGCCTTGTTCTTGTTCATAAAGCCATATAGATTCAATTTGGTCTTGAAAATCCATTTAACTCCAATCACCTTTCTATCTGCAGGCTTCTCCACTAACTTCCATGTCTTATTCTTCTCTATCATACTCAACTCCTCTTTCATTGCCTTCATCCACTTCTGATCTTTTTTAGCTTCTTCATACCTTACGGACTTCAGTGTAACTACATTGCTTATTTCATACACCTCATTCAGTAGTCTTAATCCCTCTAATTGGTGCATTATCAGCCAGTTCATCAAGATCCAGAGAGACATCTTGTTGCTCCACCTCTGCTTCTTCTATCTAGTTCAACTACTCATCCTCTAAAAATGAAACATCTCTACTAGTAACCATCTTCTCTGTGTGAGATTGATTGATCTTGTAGGCTTTGGACACCATGCTATAGCCTATAAAGATTATTAGTTCCGCTTTCTCACTCAATTTGTCTCTCTTAGCCTATGGAACATGGAAAAGAGCACAAATCCATACACCTTTAAATTTGTCAGTTTTGGTTTAGTGTCAAACCAAGTTTCTTAAGATGTCTTCTTCTATAAGACCCTTGTATGTAGTCTATTTAGTGGAAAGATTGTTGCATTTGCTGCTTTGACCCAAGACCCCTTTGGCAAGTTCTTCTCATGCAACAATAATCTTATCATCTCCAAAATGCTCTTGTTCTTCCTCTCACTAACTCCATTTTGTTGTAGAGAATATGAAGTAGTGAGCTGATGTTAAGGATCCCACACTAATAAGATAAGAGATCTAACAAGGGTTTATTATATAAGTGGGCTACTCATCTCATTGCCAATTGGTTTTGAGATGGAACCCCAATAAATATTGACATGATATTAGAGTCCAACAAGCTCGAACAAGCATTCAGTCCAAAAATGGGATTCGGTCAAGATTGATGAGCCAAAAGAGCTACGATCTTGAGGGGCATGTTAAGGATCCCACATTTATAAGAAAACAGACCTAATAACGGTTTGCAATATAAGTGGGCTACTCTTCTCATCGCCAATTGATTTTAAGATGGAACCCCATAAATATTGATATGATATTAGAGCCCAACAAGCTCAAACGAGCATCCAGTCCAAAAATAGGATTCGGCCAAGATCGATGAACCAAAGAAGCCACGATCTTGAGGCGTCATGTTAACGATCTCACATTGATTAGATAAGGGACCTAATAAAGATTTATAAATATAAGTGAGCTACTCCTGGTATTCCGATAATGAAGAAAATAGTCCTGAGGCGATTACAAGCTACCTCACTAATTCGAGCGGGTGAGTGATACGCGACAACCCAAGCGTATTGAGATACTCGGGCCACAAGCCACTTGAATCCAATCGTATAGTTGGTTCAACCCGAAAGGTCAATGTTAGAGGGATTACCTTTGCAGTCGTTACCTTAAGCAGACAGATGACTCACTATGCTTGAGGTCGGAAACACGCCACGAGTTTGTTGACCACTCAAACAAGCATGTTCTGAAGGGTTCAAACACGAAGTCCTAAGTTCAACCGCACAAACGGATTCGAGATTTGAAGGGGGGTTTGCACACGGCAATGAGAGAAACTCAATTCTATTCAAAAGACAATTCCAAGATGTCATACAATGGATGGGTACAAGCCTATTTATAGGCCAAAACCCTTAGCCTTTTAAGGAAAATAACAAAATTAAAAAGAAATTGAAATTGATAAATTCCTAAAAGTCTAAAACTTGCCAAAGTGAATTTTAAAAAATGATAAATATATCAAAGAAATCAAAGATAAAATCCAAAACAAATCTACCAAAATAATCCGAAATAAAAAGACATCTACTCCTTAAATGGGTGGAGTGGGTGGCAAGGCAAGTAGGGGGCACTTATGGGAGTGGCAAAAGCAAATGGTGGAGGTGCCCATGGGGGCTGTCGTGGTTGGTTGACGCGCACGGAGACAGGGATGGCACGATTGGCGCGCGCATGGTGGCGGACAGGGGGCGCTGGGAGTTGGCGGGCGCACTGGGGCGTGCGGACATGGGCGTTGGGCGCTGGGGTGTGATAGGCGTGCAGACACTGGGTGTATTACGGCCTCAGGAGGTAGTGTCAGCTTGTATGCGACCTTCCCAAACTTTTTCTCCACTATACAAGTACTGAAATATTTAGGATGAAGTTTCTTGTTTCTCTTTTTCGCCAACGATTTCTATCTATAGGCTCTGATCTTCAAAAAAACCAGATCTCCCACTTCAAACAGTGCAGTGTAAGTCTGCATATTTTTTCATTCTATTATGCAGTTGGTTCAAGTGATGCGTGATGGTTTCTTGGGTTGCTGATGTAGCCATAGATGACTGTTGGGGTAGTTTTACAGCTGAGTCTTTAGTTGTAATTCTTTTAAAACATTCTTTTACCGTATAGTAACTTCAAGTTACTAATAGTTCGTTAAACTACTAATAGTTTGTTAGTTTGTTAGCTTGGATCTCCTTACAAATAGAGATACCCCTTCATTTAATAAAGCATTATGAAATTCTTACTTTTGTTTGAGATTACTCTCTACCAAAATTGGTATCAGAGCACCCAAGAAAATTCTGGACGTTCAAATGGCGGGAAAGAAACTTACTTTAAGAGACGTTTCTTCCGTGACAAACAAAGAAGCAGAGCAATCAATCGCTCTCCCACCACGAGCATTGACCACACGCTTGCAGTTGGTCGAAGGAGATATCAAGGGTTTACATAATGACGTGGGTGAGATCAAACAGATCCTAGGCGTAATACATCAGCAACTGGAAAATCTGAGTATAAGTCACAGTCCAACAAGAGCTCCTCAAAATACTTCAAGATTCGATCAAGAAGTTAAAGGGGAAGATCAGCAAGGCGTTCATATCCAAGAAAGACAGGCCACTCCTCCAAGATTTCATCAAGAAAGAAGGCAAGAATTCAATATGGGACCAAGATTTCATCAAGACCGTCGCCAGCATCTTCAAGATGTTACTAACAATCCACTGTTTCAAAGGCAACAAGATCCGTCCATTGATTATTCCAGTGATGAGGAGGAAGACCTTGTTGAGATAGAAAATAACCGACGCGGGTATCAAGATCGTCCACATAGACAGCAAGATACAAGTGAGTATAAACTAAAAATTGATATCCCTACCTTCAGAGGGAAAATGGAAATCGAAGGATTCTTGGATTGGGTGCGGAATGTAGAAAACTTTTTTGCATATATGAATACACCAGAACATAAAAAAGTTCAATTAGTAGCATTCAAACTCAAGGGTGGTGTTTCGGTGTGGTGGGACAAACTAGAACTCAATCGTCAGAGGTATGGAAAGCAACCAATACGTCGTTGGGAATGTATGAAGAAACTCATGCATGAGCGATTCCTACCCATAAATTTTGAACAGATTTTGTATAATTAGTATCAAAATTGTCGACAAGGAACGCGCACGATTGCTGATTACATAGAAGAATTCCATAGATTGGGGGCTCGGACGAATCTTGGGGAACATCAGCAATATTTGGTGGCACGATATATTGGTGGGCTGCGTTCGGATATCAAAGAAGAGATTGCATTACAACCTATTGGGTACCTCAATGAGGCCATATCCACTGCTACAACAATTGAAGAACAAGTTAACAACCGCTACAAGAAGACGTATGCTCGAAGAACCACTTGGGATCAAGGGGGTCCTTCCAAACGGAATGCTGTACAATTAGAAAAACCTTCTTTACCATCAGCTGGTGGCTCGGCCAAAGGCAAACAAGTCGCCAAAGACACTTCTTTAGAAGATACATTAGAGCTCCCATTGGGAAAAAAGGTAACTAATGCTTATAACTGCCCAACTTTGGGCAAGTGCTTTCGTTGTGGGCAGGTCGGACATCTTTCCAACGAATGTCTTCAAAGAAAGACAGTTACCTTTGTGGAAGAGGATGAGCAACAAGAATGCAGTGAGGAAGAGCTCCAAGAAGATGACATCGAATATCTAGGTCCTAATGAGGGTGATCCCATCACTTGTGTCATTCAACGCCTTCTCATCACCCCAAATATTGAGCCCACATACCAACGACATGCCTTGTTCAAATCTCGCTGCACTGTTGAAGGTAAGGTTTGTAACATTATAATTGATAGTGGCAGTACAGAAAATATTGTAGCCAGTAAGCTTGTGACACCCCTCCGTTTGAAATTAAATCCACACCCACACCCTTGTAAAGTTTCTTGGATTAAGAAGGGTGGGGAAGCTTAAGTCACACACATGTACAATACCTTTGTCCATTAGGGCTAGTTACAAGGACCAAATCGTGTGTGATGTGTTGGATATGGATGTTTGCCATATTCTCCTAGGGAGGCCATGACAATATGATACACAAGTCGTCCACAAGGGACGTGAGAATACATATGAATTCAGTTGGATGGGGAAAACGGTTGTGTTACTTCCTCTTTCACCACAAAAACTTGTCTTTCCAAAGGATAGTGCTCCAAAAATAGGGACCTTGTTCACACTGTCTTCGGCAAAAAAGCTCATTGTACACAAGGATCTACCTATTCTTGGGCTAGTAATTAAAAATTTTGGGACTATGGAACAAGAACATGGTATTCCACCTGAAGTGGATCAATTATTACTTGACTATAAGACTATTGTGGATACTCCTACCGGATTGCCCCCTTTATGTGATATTCAACATAATATCAAATTTTTTCCGGGAGCCACCTTACCTAATCTTGCTCATTATCGAATGAACCCATCCGAATACAAAATTCTCCATGATCAAGTCTAAGAATTGCTTGATAAAGGACATATACAACCTAGTTTAAGCCCGTGTGTTGTTCCCGCTTTATTAACACCTAAGAAGGATGGAACATGGAGTATGTGTGTGGATAGTCGAGCAATAAACAAGATTACTATAAAATACCGGTTTCCCATTCCCCGTATCGATGATTTAATCGACCAACTGGGTGGGGCCACAATATTTTCTAAAATTGACATTAGGAATGGCTACCATCAAATCCGAATACGGCCGGGAGACGAATGGAAGACAGATTTCAAGACAAATGATGGCTTATTTGAGTGGCTAGTCATGCCATTTGGGCTGTCCAACGCCCCAAGCACATTCATGAGGTTGATGAACCAGGTATTACTCTCTTTTATTAATAAATTTGTAGTGGTTTACTTTGATGATATCCTTATCTATAGCCAATGTATGACTGACCATATGAACCATTTCCAGAAGGTCTTTTCGGTATTAGCTGATAATCAATTAATAATTAACCTTAAGAAATGTATTTTTATAGCTACTGAGATTTCCTTCCTAGGATTCATAATTGGGCATAATAAAATCCATATGGATCCTAAAAAAATACAAGCTATAGTTCAATGGCCACAACCCAAAACAATAAAGGATATTCAAAGCTTCCTCGGCTAGCCTCTTTTTATAGAAAATTCATTCGAAATTTTAGTTCTCTAGTTGCACCTTTAACAAACTGCTTAAAAAAGGGACCTTTTTTTTGGGGACACAGCCAACATGAGAGCTTTAACAACCTTAAAACCAAATTAAGTACCAGTCCTGTCCTAACATTACCAAATTTCGAGCAACCTTTTGAAGTTTCGGTCGATGCTTCGGGCATTCGAATAGGAGCTGTCCTTTCACAAAACAACCATCCCATAGAATATTTTAGTGAAAAGCTAAGTCCCTCGAGACAAAAGTGGAGTACCTATGAGCAAGAGCTCTATGCTTTAGTTAGAGCATTAAAACAGTGAGAACATTATCTTTTAGGAAAAGAATTTATCCTTTTAGCTGACCACTTCTCTCTAAAATTTCTACACACTAAAAAAACTATAAGTCGGATGCATGCTCGTTGGTTATCTTTTTTACAAAGATTTGATTTTATCATCAAGCATACCTCCGGAATTAGTAACAAAGCAACTGATGCCTTAAGCAGGAAACATAACCTTCTTACACTTCTCAAGGGTGAAATAATAGAATTTGATCACCTCCCCGATACCTATGCTACGGATTTTGACTTTCGGGATATTTGGGAAAAGTGCATAAATCATATAGCTACAAATGAATATCATATTGTTAATGGTTACTTATTTAAAGGACATGCCCTGTGCATTCCTCACACATCCCTTCGAGAAGCCATTATCAAAGATGTTTATGCTGGCGGTTTAGCCGACCATTTAGGCCGTGACAAGACCATTACAATTGTCACCATGCGTTTCTTTTGGCCCCAACTTAGAAAGGATGTTACCAATTTTTTCCATAAATGTTACATTTGCCAATCATACAAGGGAACATCTCAAAACACAGGGTTGTATACCCCGTTACCTATCCCTCAGAATATTTGGGAAGACCTTGGACTTCATACTCGGTCTTCCCAAAACTCAAAGAGGCTTTGACTCTGTTATGGTTGTAGTCGATAGATTCAGTAAAATGGCTCATTTGTGGCCTGTAGAAAAACTTCGGATGCCGTTTCTATTGCTACTTTGTTCTTTCGAGAAATAGTTCGCCTCCTTGGTATCCCAAAGTCTATTGTGTCTGATCGAGATGTAAAGTTCCTTAGCCACTTTTGGCGAACTTTGTGGAAGAAATTTGACACTACACTAAAGTTCAGCACCACCAGCCACCCACAAACGGATGGTCAAACAGAAGTAACAAATCGTTCTTTGGGAAAGCTACTCCGCTGCATTAGTGGAGACTGACCAAAGCAATGGGATATGGCACTTGCCCAACCCGAGTTTGCTTTCAACCACATGAGGAACAGAACAACAGGGAAGTCTCCCTTTGAGGTTCTATATACCAAACTCCCTCGGTTAACAATAGATCTCACTAACTTTCCTATTTCTGTTGATCTTAATGTGGAAGCGGAAGAAATGGCTGCTAGGATTACTTAATTACATGAAGAAATTCGCCAACATCTAGAAGATTCAAATGCAAAGTATAAGGCAATAGCAGACAAGAAGCGAAGATTCAAGGAATTCCAAGTTGGGGACCTTGTTATGATTCATCTACGGAAGAGCCATTTCCCGGCTGGAACTTATAATAAGCTGAAAAAGAGAAAACTTGGCCCTTTTGCTATACTAGATCGATTTGGAGAAAATGCCTACAAGATTGACCTCCCATCCGAATATAACATCATTCCGATTTTCAATATTACAGACATTTATCAGTTTCATCCACCTAACCAGTTTTCTTTGACTGATTAACTCGAGGACGAGTTATTTTTTTTGGGTAGGGGAAATTGATGTAGCCGTAGATGATTGTTCGGGTAGTTTTACAGCTGAGTGTTTAGTTGTAATTCTTTTAAAACATTCTTTTACTGTATAGTAACTTCAAGTTACTAATAGTTTGTTAAACTATTAATAGTTTGTTAGCTTGGATCTCCTTATAAATAGATATCCCCTTCATTTAATAAAGCATTATGAAATTCTTACTTTTGTTTGAGATTACTGTCCACCAGTTGCATTTCATTCAGCCAGCTGCTGATCCAACGTCGCATTAGAGGTCTTTTGGCTACCATAGAACAACAGAGGTGGAGGGTTTCCACTATAAACAATTCAAAAAGGAGTGGTTCTAGTAGACCCATGGAACGTGGTGTTATACAAGTACTCCGCCCAAGCTAGCCAATTTCCCTAAGACTTTGGAGAGTCATTGCAAAAACAATGCAATTGAGTTTCCAAGCTTCAGTTGACCCTCTCAGTTTGCTCATTCATTTGAGGATAGTAGGCAGTACTCCACTTCAACTTAGTACCATGGAGATGAAATAATTCAATCCAAAAATGGCTCAAGAAAATCCTATCCTGATAAAAAATAATCGATCGTGAAACCTCATGTAGTCTAACTATTCTTGATGAATGATGCTGCCACTGTCTTAGTTGTAAATGGGTGGCTTAGAGGTATGAAATGGGCATACTTACTGAGTCGATCAACGATCACCAAGATCGTGTCCTGCCTTAGGGACCTAGGTAAGCCTTCCACGAAATCCATGGTAATATCTTCCTATATCTTGTCAGGCATTGGAAGTGGTTGTAACAACCCTGAGGGTGAGGTCGACAAAGTTTTGTTACATTAGCAAACACAGCACTCTCCCACATACTTCTTAGTTGCCGCCTTCATCCCTGGCCAATATAATTCTCCTGTCATCCGCTTATAGGTGCGTAAGAACCCCGAATGGCCTCCCATTATTGTGTTGTGGTGCAGGTGCAGAATGACTGGAATAAGGGAAGGATGCTTGGACAACACCATCCTATTTTTGTACTTGAGGACTCCCTACGGCACGTTATACTTAGGGACACTTTCCCCATCTTTTGCAAGATTCTCCAAGATGGTTGAATAGTGTGGGTCCTACTGCACCTTTTTTTTTTATCAAATCCACATCAAGGATAGCTGGAACTATCAATGTGGCCAAATGAGGAATCGGTGGCATGCAAGACAAGGCATTCGCGACCTTATTCTCCAATCTAGGGCGGTATTGGATCTCGAAGTCATACCCCCAACAACTTAGAAATCCACTTTTGGTACCCCGGCTGCACTATTCGTTGCTTTAATAGGTATTTAAGCACTTGTTGATCTGTTCTCACAATAAACTTTTGGCCTAACAAGTAAGGACGCCATCGTTGGATCGCCAGCACCACAACCATCAACTTTCTTTTGTACACAGACTTCGCTTGCCCTTGTGTCGACAATGCATGGTTGAAAGGCAATGGGGCATTGTTCCTGCATCAGTATTGCCCTCAATCCTGTCCCTGAAGCATCAGTGTCAATTCTGAACGGTAGGCTAAAATTGCGCAACGCCAGTACAGGTAAGGTCAGTGTCAATTGTGGCCATTGTATCATCGCCCTGATTTTCTCCTGGTCTGCCTTAACCCGTTCAGCAGAAATCCAATGTCCTAGGTACTCAATCTGTTCTCGAGTGAAATGATATTTCTTCAGGTTAGCACAAAGTGAGTTATCTCTCAACAAATTAAACACCACAGATAAGTGTTGTTAGAGCATGTAAACTAGGGCTATAGATGGGTATATCATAAAAAAAGACTAGAATGAACTTACGGAGGAATGGTCGGAAGATTTGATTCATAAATACTTAAAGGTCGACGAAACTTTTGTCAGCCCAAAGGGCATTACAAGGAATATGTAGTGGCCTTCGTGAGTCCTGAAAGTAGTCTTATGAACATCTTCTGGTGCCATTCAAATTTGATAGTACCCTGCTTTAAAATCTATCTTCGAAAAAGCCCGTGAGCCATGTAACTCATCTAGCAGCTCTTCGATCACCAGAATAGGAAATTTATCTGGCACAGTGGCATTATTTAGGGTTCAGTAGTCAACACAAAATCTCCAGCTCCCATCTTTTTTCTTCACCAAGGTCACAGGCCTCGAATAGGGACTCACACTTGGCCTAATGATACCACCCTCAATCACTTCAGTAACTAACCTTTCAATTTCTTCCTTCTGAGCATGTGCATACCGGTAGGGCCACACGTTTACTGGTGGTTCTCCCTCTTTGATCTGTATTTTGTGATCCATACTTTGACTGGGAGGTAACTACCCCGTGCTTTGGAAGATGTTCGCATATTCTTCAAGTAGCTCCTGAATGTATTGCGGTAAAAGACTCACCTCCTCTACCAACAATCGAGGTGTCATTGCTCTTAACTCAACCAAATATCCTTGGTCAATGTCTTGCCACCTTTTCAATAACTTTTTGAGTGAAACCTCCTGGCGTGTCAATTTGGGGTCCCCTCTTAATCGTGATCTCCTTTTCTCCCTTGATAAATGTCATGGATAGGTCTGGCTAGTCAACCTCCATTTTCCCCATCGTTTTTAGCTACTGCATTCCTAATATGACATCAAGATCCCCTAGTTCGATTGGCAAAAAGTCCTCCACCATAGTGATTCCAGTTAGCTCTTGCACAACTCCACAACGAATTCCCTTACCTTTCACTACATGATGACTCCATAGTTATACGTCTCAAACTGCTTGATCTGTAGGTCCTACACTAGTTCCTGGGAAATGAAGTTGTGGACTCCACAATCTAGCATGACCACCACCTCACGACCTTGGACAACACCCTTAACCTTTATGGTTCCAGGTGTAGTTAGTCCCACTATCTTATTCATGCAAAATTCTACGACCTTTCCCACCTCCTCTTCGATTTCAGTAGTTTCAGCCTCCGGAGTCTCTTCCTCCATAGAATTCAACTCTTCATCATGTACCACAAAAACACGCAACTCTTGATTCCGACACTTATTCCCCACCATATACTTTTCCTCACACTTGAAGTATAATCCTCGCTCTTTTCTTTTAGGATATTTGGCTTCTGTAAGCCTCTGGTACGACGTTTCTCTCTTTGTCGTTGATGGAGTTCCTACCGCCGCAGGGGTGACTGAAGTCTTACTTGCCAGCATCACCGTGCGTGTAGGTACTTTCTCAGTCGTCTTCATCATAGTCTTGTTTCCCGAAGGACTGGTCTGGCTGCCTAAGCCATCGTCCTCCTCTTCAGTTGTTATCGAATCCTCGATAAGCTGTGCTTTACGCATAATTTGTTATAAACTAGCCAACTCCAACACAAGGACGTTTGCTCGAAGCACTAAGTTCAATCCAATGAGGAAAGCACTCTCGAGAACTTCATCCAATAATTGTGGAAGTGGTGCAGACAATGCCTCAAAGGTTTGGCGATATTCCACCACGATTCCTTCTTATTGAATCGACAGTAGCCTAGCACATTGTCTCTTCTCCTTTGAGATTCGTAACCTTTCGAGAAGTCGTGTCTTCAGATTCTCCCAACTCGTAGACGGATCATGATTTTTTGACCATCGATACCAGGCCAATGCGAATTCATCGAAGCTGATCACAGCTACGAGAATCTTCTCTGAGTCAGTAAGTTTTTGAATCTTAAAGTAACGCTCCGCACGGAACAACCTCGAATCCATATTAGTTCCTAAAAAAACAAGCATTTCAAGCTTTTTGAGCTTATTACGATCCTATCCTTGGTTTATTACGTTGATCACATCTGCCATTCCCTACACTTGCTTTCCTTTTAAACACGATGGCTCCCCAACTTGCATCAGCAACGGTGAATCCACCACCGACGTCTTATGGCCTACTATCTCTGCCATGAACGCCTCAAGAGTGCGGTGTGTGATCTCACTCATCGCTCGATGTTCCTCTGTTTTCTTACATAGAGTAGCAATGACATCCTTCAACTCCACGACGTCCTTCTCCATAGCGTCACACCTCTTCTCCAACTCCTTATGCGTCATTCTTGATCGCTTCCCCAGGTCGAACTTGCTCTGATACCAAGTTGTAAGGTATTGATCTCACTCCTTGTATTCCGATTAGAATGAAGAAAATAGCCAGAAGGCGATTACAAGCTACCCCACCAATTCGAGAGGGTGGGTATCTCTCTTATCTTCCTTACTGCTTAAGGTACAAGCAAAAACAGACTGTCCCCTATTCTTTAGAACGTTCCCTATATCTACCGTGTCCCCCTTCCCATAACATTGGTGGGGACATTCTCTCTCTTGGCTGTTAGGCCTTTCGCTAGGCATTTCCCATATTACCCCCAGGTTATTTCCTATCTTACCCTTCCTAGCATATATCTTTGTAATTGGGAGCCTAACACGATGCTCTATCCGAGTTTTTTCATAGAAGGATTTGAACCTTCGTGATGTATATTCAATCCCATTATCAGTCTTGACCCCCTGAATCTTACAGTCAATTTGATTCTCGACCCATCTTGTAAACTTCATAAACACTTTAGCTACTTTAGACTTTTTTTTTTGTTAGTACAACACTTAAGACTTCTACTTCATGAAATATATCCAACATATTTTGATATAGTCATCAAGAAAGATAATGAAATACCTGCTATCATTTAGTGAGAGAGTTAGTTGAGGTCCACATAAGTTAGTGTGGAAGAGCAACAACTTCTTAGTTGCTTTCTAGACGATTTCTTGAATGATAGTCTTGTTTGCTTCTTTGTTATTCCTACTGCCATCTCATTCTTGTACAGATACTATAACTTCTTCTAATGAAAAATGCCCCAACCTCTTGTGCCAGTGTCATTCACTTGACACTTGAAAGCTATTTTATCCTTCTCGAGTGGACCCAATGAGAAGCTCAAGTGCTGCATCTTTATTTTGAACAACTTATTCCCACTAGAATTAGAAACGAGGTACTTTTCTTCTCCAAACACCACTTTAAATCCATTCTCTACTAGTTGACCAACACTTGACCAGTTTTGATCAATTTTAGGAACAAACAACACTGTAGTAATCAAATTGGTTCCAACACAGCTCTCCATTGACATGTGCCCTTCTCCTTCACTTCTGGATACTCACCATTCCCTATCTTCACCCTTGACTTAAATGACTTATCAAGGTACTTAAACAACTCCTTGTCACTTGTCATGTGATTGGTACACCTACTATAAACCAACCAACTATCACATTGAGTGACAGATGAGAAATAGGTAGCCATAAATAGTTGCTCTTCTTCTTTCTCGTACTGCTAAGAAGCACAAACACGGAAACGTAACACGGATATGACACGACACAGACACGGTGACACGTCAATTTCCAAAAAAGCAGGACACGACACGTTGGGGGACACGTTAATTTTTTATTATATATATATATCAACATACTATGAATATTTAATACTTTTTAAATAGATTTTTACTTTTAAACATCAACATAAATGCTAAATAAATATTATCTATAATCATTGTGTTAAAAAAATTAAATACTTAATTTTTAAAACAGGAAGATAGTAACAAAATTATTTAATAAAAAAAAATAAACTTATTAAAAGTTTCAATAAAAATTTACTTGAAAAATATTTGATAAAAAAAGTACAAAGAAAATTTTTGGAAATCTTAACGGTCTGGGATTAAAGAACAACTTTAAATACAAAGGAGAATAGAGGCCATCTGTAGGTCATAGAGAGATAGTGCCAGCTTTGTTTATTGGAAGACAAAATTTGCATATGTCACTCATGGGAGACATAATCCATGTAGCCATTACTTAGTCTTTTTCGGGAACTTCTTTTCTTTTTCATCTTACTTTTTTTCAAGAACTCATCTTCATCTTCTTCATTTTCTTCCATATTTCATTTCTTCCTTTTCTGTCACTTGTTCTTTTTTTTTTTTGAAATCTCATTTTCTGTCACTTCTTCCTCTCATTCTCATTCTTTTTCATTTTCTTCTTCATTTTTCAAACTTAGAAGGCTTAAGGCATCTCATTCTTTTTCATTTTCTTCTTCATCTTTCAAACTTACAAGGCTTAAGGCATCTCTTTTTTGTTTGACTTTTCTGGTGTCCATCCGTGTCTCTGCCGTGTATGAATAAAAAAAATTAAGAAAAAAACAGGACACCCTAATTAAAAATACATGTCAGAGGATCGTTCGAACGTGTCGATGTCTGACACGTGTCTGACATGTACACTTGACCATTTTTCACGTGTCTGTGCTTCCTAGTTGTACTGCAACATGTGTTTTTCTTTGCTGTTGAGTTTTTGCTTCCTTACGGAATCGCTCAATGTGCCTCAATAAGTGACATATTCTACACTTCACATATAGCCTTCTCCAGCATATGAAGTGTGGATGATTTTGCTTCCCATGGTGCTTGCATGCACTACCAACTTCCTTTGTAGCGGATTCTGAGCTATTGTTGCCACTTCCCTTCCTTCCTTTTCCAATTCCTCTCTTCCACCTTGTACTTGTAGCATTATGGCTTTCAATGTCCCCTTAATGCTTCTTTCTTGCCTCATCAACCTCATCAACCTCCTCTACTTCTTGCCTCATATCTCTGAGGTACTGAAACCATAATCTTTTGAACTAATCTATTGTTAGATAAATCAGTTCCTAATGCTCTTGCCTTGTTTGTAATCCCCATCAACTTATCTGAGTACTCTTTAATGGACTCAGAATCTTTCACCTACATTCTCTCGAATTCCCTCGTCAAGTTCAACACCTTCATACCCTTAATCCTCTCATCACCTTTATACTCACTTTTGAGGAACCCACGTATCTCATTTGTTGACTTCAAGGCCAAAATTATGTTGAATATGACGCGAGAGATAGCTGCATATAGGCAAGCTTGAGTCATTGCCTTCCTAGTGACCCGTTCTTTGTAAGTCTTGATTCAATGTATTGTTGAGTTATCAGGAAGTGAAGCAATATCATAGTCTTGCTCAATTGCTTTCCAATAATCACAATCCTCATATGTAGGCTTGCATTCTAATAACCCATGCTTGGTAGTTTTTACCATCAAAACACAGGTGGAGCCAGTGATGAAATATTGTTCGATCCTAACTCCATCTAACAAAACTCTCATATTTGTATCACCCGATTTCTCTTGAGGATATTTCGCTGATTCTCACTGACAGATCTCTTTAGAATTAGTGCTAGTATTTAGGACTCTGATAGCACTTAGTTCTTATTGTTGAGAGATATAAGGGATGAGGAAGTGTTAGTTTCATTTTATAACTGCTCCGTATAAATACAAGTTATAATACTAAAAATAGGCTCAACTATCTCCACAAAATTAGCAACTTAGAAGACTTGACTACAACTACTAAACATAACATCAACAACCTCCTAGAAAGTAGGACATGGACTAGATAAATTCAAAACTAACATTTTCACCCTCAGTTAACTAACACAACTATTCAAGAGTTGTATCAACTCTATATGTGTCATTACCATTATCATCTCTCTTTTCCATACTTTTATCATTTTTATTCTCTTTTAAGATATAGTCAATTCTTCTTTATATGTCCTTTCATTTCTAATTTATAAGAAACATTTTCAAATTAGGTAAAAATTTTGGAATCAACAAAATCAAATTTCCTATTTCTTAGCTTCTATTTCTAGTTTTTTCCAAAAGATGAAATAATAGCATTATTTCATCATTCTTGACTTATCAAATGAATACTAAATATAACATAAAAATTTTAAATTTTTTTGTTTAAAATTTTAAAGTATAAAAAACAAGAAAGGGTAAACATGTTTCTATTTTTTTTAATTAAAAAAAACAAGAAAAAAGAAATAATTGTCAAACACAATTTTGATTTCATTTGTTAAAAAAAAAAAAAAACGAAATGCAATAAATATAAACATAACCAAACAGGTCTTCATGTTAGAGTCGAAAAATGATTGCACAAGATTTTGAACGTGGCATCTACTAGCTTTAGTTCCATTTTTCTCATCTCTAACAACCTACATGAAAAATCTAATACAAATCAAAATTTGAAACAAAAATTAATGTAAACCTCAATGGTAACAAGAGAGGAAAACTACAAGGTTCATAATACAAACACTTCAAGAGACTTAGTGTCATAGGGTTAAATTCAAAACCCTAACTTCTCAAGAGCTTGCCATCATCAAGGAGCATTATATTGTGGTCTAAGCTTATTGATCCACCTTGATCCTTGAATTGAACTTCTTAAGGACTCCCTTGTCAACATCCTCTATGTTATGAGGTTGGAGCTAAACTCTTGGTTCTCTTCTTCAAGCTTGCCAATGCAATCTTCCTTAACATCTCTTTGCTTTCAAAATGTAACCATACCACAACTTCACCTCTCCGGAAGATATATAATCACACGAGGACTTCAAGGGGCAGTCTCATTGACAAGGACATGAGGTCTTGTGTTATTACTACCATAAGGTCTTGTGCTTGAACCTTCGGATGTGTTTGATACTAAAAACTCTTGATGTCTCTCAGGTCTAGGCTTTGGAGTTGGCACGAGTGCCCTAGGATAAAAAGCTAAACAACTATCGATTTTAATTTATAAAGAAACCACACGATGCTCACACTTTCCTCCTCTAGACTTCACATAACTTCGAAGAATGTTTCCATTGTCCCATAACAAATCATTCCTCTCTAAAAAAATTTGTTCAAACCACTTGACATATTCCTTGGACCATTCTTGAGACCAAACAAACTTTTATATTCCTAACATTCAACTTAGTAGGTATAAAAAAATTAAATAAGAAATTAATAAATATTTCTACTATACAATTTACTATATGAAATTTGAGAAACTTGGACTCTACCCAAACTAATTTTCATGCTAAATTGAGTTTTCATGGACACCTTCAATCCACGGCATCTATAGCTACTTTTCCAAAAAACTCCTCAACAATTATATCTAATCTACCCTTAATCTTAATTATGTGTCTATCCTAACAATATTTCTAACATAATCATCCATTTAACTTTGACACTAACACTACATGAGAAAACTTCTTCAATATCTATTACTATTTTGCCCAACTGCTCCACTACCTGGCAACCAGAAATCTGTAAGAAACTCCTCCATTTTTGTCAATCTTCTTGTAGAATACATGATTTTAACTTGGAAGAACCTCCCATTTATATTATGAGAAGAGTTCACCACTGGTACAATTGTCTTTGAATCCACTAAAAGAGTAAATGACTAAATAGGCCAATTTCTAATCTAAATTTCCTCTTCTAGACGAAATGATCAAGACCCAATACGAAGAATTCTCTTCAATGATCACCCTCTTCAAAAGGCCATGAGTATTCATTTCCTAGTTCCTTGAAGAAATAGGCCATAAGAAAGTCAAAGCAACACTTTTTAGTTTTATATTTATCTATGGTCTAAAAAATATTATTAAATTAAATGGTGCTAATGTGTAGTAAGTACATTATCAAAGAAAATTTAAACAAGATGGTCAATTTAAGAATATTGACCAAGATCTACTTTTTTTTTTTTTTATCCAGGAGTCGGCAGTCCTTTGGTCTTTATGTCCTATATTTGGGGTATGTGCACTATCCCCACATCCATACATACGCAGAGTTGCGTTCCATGTGGCTTAAACCCAAGACCTCGAGGATATTCCTTGAGGCTCCAAGCCACCCAGATCTCAGATAATAGATTTGAGAAATCTACTTTGACTTTTTAAAAAAATTTGCCTACTTTTTACATATTCTATGTATACAATTGCAAGGCTTCATAAGACTAAATGACCAAGAAAAAAAAAACAAACATACAAACAATGTTAACTTCTTCTTGTAAAAGTAAAACCTATTCAAATCCATCTATTTTTCAATTTGTAAGGTATCCCAATCTATGATCACTAATTCCTTTGATCAAGTGGTAGACAATTAATATCTTTTTGGTCTCTTCAATCATGACTAAATTCATTTTTCAAAAACAAAAGAAAAATGAAATTTTTGACTTGGGATGTGTGTTTGGTAGAATGATTCGAGAAAACTTTTTAAAACAAAAGGTAATATAAAGTAAAAGTATTATTTTGTTGTCTTCATTTCCTTCGATTTCCTTTATTCTCTAAAGTCAATTATTAAGATACTATCAATAATCAAGTATGAAGTAAAAATTGATCTAAATGTATCATATTTTATAGCGAAAGAACAGAAAGAAGGCCATAAAACACAAAAGAAAACCCACAAAAAATGCTTAGGTTATATGGACACAAAGAGAGGCATTAAGACAT
>NW_019104507.1:144370-155132 GCF_001995035.1 Momordica charantia
ACCTGGGTGAAAACGCCTCGCCTCTCGCCTGAGGCGAGCGCCTGGGTGCGCCTCGAAAACACTGCTTCCCCCATATGAATGTTGAAGTATCTTGTGATGAGATATACCTTACTGTTGGCAGAAAGTTTTTCATATCTGTCCGTCAGTGCCTTCATTAGTCCTATCGCCATCCTCATTTGCCATGAGACATTCCACGTTCAGCGACAAATACAACTTGATGATTGCTACAGCCCGTTCATCCATCTCCATCTCCAACCAACCCTTATCTGCTATACTGTCTGGTTGTTCTTTTAAAGTTTTGTGCATCTTCTTATATGTAAGAAGATCCTTCACCTGCATCTTCCAAAACCCAAAATTCTCTCCGTAAAATCTGAAAATCCCTTCAAAGTTGGACGTTCCACTAAATCTCATGATGCTAAACCTAACAACTCTAATATCACTTGTTGGGAAAAAGCACTTCGCCTGCTACTATACACAAAAAAAAGCTAACAATCCTCGTTTTGCCATTTCATAGTTATTCAACGAAAAACTATATCCAACCACACAATATGAAAATATAGGGAAAAAAAGGCACTACAACTCGGTAATCCTATTATACTAGTTCACCCAACGACGGGTTATGTCCAATCTTCCGCTACACATGGGTTTTACTATAATTGGGTTGGTACAATGGGCATACAAATCTCTCAACAATAATCACTCTCTAGGGCCTCAACAAAAGCATAGGAACTTAGGAATACAAAAATCAAAAACCTCACCAATACTTGAGAATTGGTTGCCATTATTGCACTACAACTCGGTATATCGAAATCTATACTACTCTACCAATACACAGTCTCACAGCCATCAACGCTTTAATTTTTTTGGCTACCCCTTTATTGATTTTGTGTCAATTAATTGAAACCTATTATGAAAGGAACAATTTATAACACTACCGTAGCGTTGAGACGCTAGCCTTAGGTCTCAATGTCACGAACATAACAGAGCGCCACCAAATTAATCCGCACGCCCCTCCTTTTCCTTGATTTGGGGCAATATTGAGACGTTGCGTCTCAATGTTGTACCCTCGGGTCCTCTAGCTCTGCAGCAATTCTTCATTCCTTTTTACTTCTCCTATATTTTGTCTTCACCAATCCCAACAATACCCTTTAAGATAAACCCAAATCATAATTCGAAATAAAAACTCATTCAAATATGAAATCGAACTAATTCAAATAACCTAATGTAAACTTAAGCTAAATTCAAATAAGGTAATATAATGATATAATATGTTGATGCATTAATTTGGATAACCCAAACTTGCACAAATCTAGAAAAGAGATGATCTGCAAAACAAGGTAAAATTACAAACTGGTGGTGCTAGCCACACACACTCCTAAGATTTTGTAGCTTACCTTGATGAAGAGTCTTTTCCCTTCTCTTTTGAATTGCTTAGATGAGAGGAATTCAAATTCTTAAGGGCAATTCGAATTCCTTAGATAAGGACAATTTGAATTCATTAGATAAAGGGAATTCAAATGGGAGAAACTAAAACTTTTTCCTACCAATATTTGTGGCCCCCACCCTCAAATAGGATTTCATGGGTTTGATTCAAACACAAGGCTTCTACTTTGGGAGTATAACTCATTAGCTTAATTAATAGACTGCAATTAAGTCTATTTGATTTTCTTAATCGATTGGGTTCTTTCTCCTGCTTCGATTAACCCATTTAGGTTCTTAACTGGCTTGAACCAATTAAGTCATTTTCAACTTTCTTAATTGATGTAAACTCGCTACAATTAAGTTCGTTGGGTCTTTTAATTGGCTCGACCCATTTGCCAGCTTCGATTAAACCCTTTAGGTCTTTTAATCAACTTGGACAAATTATTAAGTCATTTTGAGGATCCTTAACTTGTTTAAACTAGTTACAATTAAGTCCATTAGGTGTTTTTAACGAGCTCGGATCTTTCGCTTACTTTGGTTAAACCCATTAGGTTCATCAATCAGTTAGTAGGCTACAATTAAGTCTTTTATGATCTCGTTAATCAGCTTGACTTTTTTACCTACTACAATTATGATATCTTCCGATTATTTTAATAAGCTCAGTGGACTACAATTAAGTCTGTTGTGCTCATTAATCAGCTAGACTCTTTCACTTGTTACAATCGTGATACCTTTGGCATTCCTTAATCGACTTGGTGGGCTACAATTAAGTCTGATAGGCTCGTTAATCTTCTCGACTTTTCGGCCTACTACAATTATGATACCCTTAGAATTCCTTAATTGACTCGGCTGGCTACAAGTAAGTCTACTGGGTTCATTAACCTTCTTCGATTAAAACCCATTTAGGTTCCTTAATCGGATCAACTCATATACCTGCAACAGTTAAGTCCTTTCTTAGGTTCCTTGATATACTTGATCTTTATATATCAGTTCCACTTAATTACTTACCCCCAGTTTAGGATTGTTTTAAGGTATTAAAAAGTTAGTCAAGTATAAATAAACAAAAATATCTTTTATTAAAACTCAAAGAGAACAAATTACATCTACCTAACAAAAACAATAAATTTAAGGCTTGTATTAAAATTAATTCCTACTTAGATTATTTGAGGCCCTGTTCGACCTCTTTCTTTTGCAGGTTGTCGTGGTCTTGCCTTGAGTAGAGTAGTTTACATGCACTCGTATACTTTTGTGCTTGGCTTAATGCTTTCGCAAAGGTGGTCGGAGTATTTTTCCCTAACGACAACAAAAATCTTTCATCTCTTAAGCTAGACATGAATACGATAAGTGAAATCCCATCAGTAAGTCCGTCGACCTAAAGCTTTTAATTGTTGAATTTGGCGATGTAGTCTTTGAGGCTTTCAATACATATTTGTTTGATGGTGGAAAAATGTGTTGAAGGTTGTTGTCAGTCTCGCCCTCCAAAAAATTGAATTATGAAGGCTCGAGACAACTATTTTAAAATAAGAGATTGATTTTGTGCCGCCTTAGTAGTGCGTAAATAGAACATGTAGCCTAAGCAAAAGTCGATATTCAACCAACCTATGATCCACTTATTGTTTCAACTTACTATCAATCAACTGTATCTTAGGTTCTTATTTCCCTTTTCAGCTTTTGATACCACATCCGAGCTAGCCCTATCAAAGTAAAAGGAAATGAACCCTACCTTTGATGGCACCGCACGCTCTCTAGACGTCCATCCATTCCCGATATGCATCTAGATGGTCTGTCAGATCAGTCGAACTATTATATTATTTGATTATTGTCAGTAATTTGATATTTGGGGGTATTTCTAATCCTTAAATAACACATTATAAATCACTGGAAAGGTAAAATTATACATACTTAATATGCTCTAAGAAGGATAAATTGAAAAACGATGAAATTACATTTATCAAAGGTTGCAGTGGAGAATGTAGCATTAATAACTTCTTTCCACAAGGCTGGGACACACATCATAGTATCTCGAAATCGCGAGGAGGGTTCTACTTCTCACATTACTTCTTCCAATACTCAGCTTATGCTTGAAAAGAGTAATTATTTAGGTACGTGAACTTCTAATTTAGATGTATTAAAACCCTTACATCAATTCAACTTCAACCCTAAGGTCGAAAATGATTGCCTTAAGATCAAAGTTGTGGCAACAAAAAAAAAAAAAAACTTAACTCGAGAGTCGAATACTCGTTAAAATAAAATTATCAACGTTACATGAATTACAAAAGGGTTTATGAAACTCGCCATATCATCAAGTGTAACTAGGTTTCATATCCAAATAAAGCTACTAGTATAGATCACTACTAAAATGAAATAAGACAATGATAAGGCCCATGTTAAGGACAATGGTACCCCAATACCCCGATTATCTCCACAATGGTATGATATTGTCCGCTTTGGGCATAACACCTTACAGTTTTGTTTTTTATTCCACCTCAAATGCCTCGTACCAATGAAGATGTCCTCTTTTATATACCATGGATCACCTCTTCCCTTGCCAATGTGGGACTTTGTTTGCACTCCTTACAAACCCAACAATCCTCCCCTCGAACAAAGTACCACCGAGCCTCCCATCAAGTAATCACTCATCTGTCTAATCTCGGACAGGAACGAGAGCTTTGCTCTTATCGAAGGCTCTAGGGCACAACACAACTTGATAGAGCACAACTACAGATTACACCATGACTACATCTTCTGAGACTCACCACTTCTTTGTTCGACACTTGAGGATTCACCGACACAGCTAAATTTTAGACCATGGCTTTGATACCGCTTGTTAAGGAAAACGGTACTCCAAGTACTCAGAGTATCTCCACAATTATGATATTGTCCGCCTTGGACACAGCCTTCATGGTTTTGCTTTGGTTTCACCTAAAAGGTCTCGTACGAATGAAGATAATTGTCCTCTCTTATATACCATGGACCATACCCTTCTCTAACTAATGTGGAACTTTGTTTGCACTCTTTACAAACCCAACAGCCCAACAATGACCAAAACTATATAAGACATAAGGCCCTGATCGAATAATATAAGGACAAGACGTAAATGAGCCTACTAAATACATCAAACTAGGGGTAAAATATTAATTCAACGTTTCTATCAAGATCATGTCACTAAATGTCCTCCAAGATGTAATTGAAAAGCTAGGAGTGTTGCAAAACGGCTTGATCATATCTTGATTAGTTGTTAGGGGTTGGACACTTAGCTCGACCATAATGTTATATATCTTATAAATGATTAAATTATCCAATATGGTGTAAATTAAGTTTTTGGGTTCATTGGCGATTTAATTATGTCCAATTAAATCCCATTCGCCACATCATCAAGTCTATCCTATATCAGAGCCCAACAAGCTCAGGGGGCATATTAAAGATCCCATGTTGAAAAGATAATGAACCTAACAAAGGTTTATAATATACATTTTCTACTTTCATTGCCAATTAGTTTTGAGATGTAATCTCATGAATTTAAATATGGTATTACAACCCAACAAGCTCAAACGAACATCTAGTTAAAAAATGAGATCTAGGCCAAGATTAGTGAGCCCAACGAATTGGTTTTGAGATAGAATCTCATGAATCTTGATACATAATCATTTTTGTATGGAACACTTTTCATTATCAAGGAGAGAGTAAACACAAGCCTGTTTGGTAACGCTCCCGTTTCATATTTCTCGTTTTCAATTCTCTTAAGAAATCTAAACATTTTGCAACTACTATGTTTTTTGTCTCTCCCTTTTTTTGAACATTCTCAAAATTGTATACAAGTTTTCGAAACAACCAAAACAAGTTTATTCTTTCTTGTTATCATTTTCAATTTGTTATAAAACATAGATAAAAGATTGTTTTATCATACTTGAATTCATGAATGTTGAGACCATGTAATTCATTTTTCTTTATTAAAAATGAAGAAATAGAAACAAGAAACTGGAACGTTACCAAACAACCCATGATGTTCCATACTCAAAGAAATTTTTTTATTGAGTTTTGCTCATGTGTTCTCATCGGCCTCAAGTGTTCACAATCTTACTATGAAATTTAACACTTAGGTAAGCTTCATGGTGTAGGTCAACTTCAACATCTCAATTTACTTTTTTAGTAAAGTTTATTTCGGAACCATTTATCTATATTCGTTAACTTAAATTAAAAAGAAGTTATAAATAAGATTTCTTTGGTCAGCAACAACTTCAAATGGATAATTCACCATTCAGAATTAGAATTAATCCTAAATCCTTATGTTTGTACAAACTCTTAGATCACAAATATTAAAATCCTAAGTGATCAAATTTGATCTCGTTCCTTAATCCTTACGTTTATGCAAACCTTTTTAGATCATCAGAAATCTAGAAACTTTCAAGATTCCAAAGAAAAGGTAACACAAAGATTGTAAATATAAAAGAAGTTCTTTCGACCTTCGTAGCCTTCAATACGCAATTTTCATTGACATCGACATATTATCTTAGAAATGCTCCACGTGCTAGCCCTAGCCAACCAAAAAAACCCTAAAGTTAACCTTAAAATACAATTGAAAGGGATGTAAACTATACAAAATAATCAAAGACACTGATCTATAACCTATGAAGTAATTGAAAAAGTAAGGACAAAGCTTAAAACTGAAAATACATTAAAGTTCAAAAGTGCAACCATGGCCTATGTTTCACTTTTTTAAACTCAGTAATCGATCAAGTTTTAAAGACGTTGAGCTTGAAGTAGCTTCGAAAGCTTAGTTATACTAAATGAAGCTAACTTGTCTTCGATAAAGTTTGAGATGCACTTAAGTTCAACATGAGAGGCACTTGATATCAATTTGATTCTCTTTGATAAGCACAGTCTAAAGTTACTTATATAGTTTTAATTAAAATTAAAATCTTTAAAATTCTAAAATTAAATTGGACAAAAACATTCATATTCAAGCCCTTCAAAGTTATTTCATAGCATATATATAACTCTTTACCAGAATAGTTAAAAGACATTAGTAACTTTTTCTAGTAGAAGGTTGGAATCTCGACTCCCATGTTATTTCTCAAAATTGACTAAGATTATTCCAATTTAAAACAGTTCATTATTATGGTATATAATTCTTAATAGTTCACATATCATATGGATTTATTTTCTAGGGACAAATAATTAAATAAAGTGTTGGTTATAACTGAGGTGAACAATTGAATCCCAAAAGTCAATCAAATTGATCAAAATCGACCAAACCAATGTCGATCTGTTTTCCATCGTTGAATGCTCGATGCTGAAGACGATGCGGTTTGAGAGAGAGAGTGAATAGGGTCATCTTTTTACAAATGTTACCTTTCTCACATTGAAAACTTTTAATCGAGAACCCCAGCTTGAGAAAAAATGGAAGAACATGTTTTATTAAACATTTGTAATGTTGTGTATACCTTAAAAGTATATAATGTTATATATAAATATAATATAACCTTGCTTTTTTTTTTTTTTTCCATCTTGTGAAGTATGCAGGGTCTACTTGAGAGGCATAATAGTGTGCATTCAGAAAATCTTCCCAATTTGAATGAACCATCAGTTGAGTTGCAGGTAATTTACACCGTTTTATGTTGGCTCCCTCCCAATTTTTTTGGTATGTTTTTCTTACTTCTTAAAACCCCATTTTGACTTCCATGGCCTAATTTAAAAAATAAAAACAAGCATTTAAAAATTTGGCTTAAATTTTGAAAATATTTTTAAAAAATAAATAACACACTCAAGAAATAGAATGATAAAAGTAGTGTTTATAAGCTTAATTTTTAAAAACAGGAAATTAAAAATGTAATAGTTATCCAACGGGTTTTGATCTGTGGTCAAAAGCAGCTTTGAAGTCAGACCAATTTGGGGAAAATTACAGTTCATAAATAAAAACCCTAATTTTGATTCTGGCAGTACTGGAACGTTGAAGAGATATATGGTAAGTGCAGTAACAAATCTTTCCCAAATTCTAAAATTAAGAAACACATAATTAATGAGAACTGAAGGCAACGTGTATTGATGGAAAATGAAAGGGAAAATTACCATTTTAGTCCTCAATTTTGAGTTTAACTTTCATTTCGTCCCTAGGTTTCAAAATGTTATACTTTTACCCTTGAGTTTTGAATTTAGTTTCTATTTGATCCCAAGTTTTGAATTTAGTTTCCATTTGGTCGTTAAGTTTCAAAATATGAACACCTTTACTCATGAATTTTCAGGAATGCTCACGGTTGATCTCTAACATAACAGAACCATTAGTAACCCTAATGAAAACTCAGACGGGTCCATTTAATATTAATTTATATGTTTTCATGGTAGAAATATTTATTGTTATAACATTTTAATCAGTGATATAACAATATATATAGCTGACGGTCCTCAGATTTTTGTAACATTTAAAATTTAGAGACCAAATAGAATCTAAACTCAAAAAGGTAACAACTTATTTTATCCAAAACATATAATTGTTTATAAGACTGCCTACTTTGAAACAAAGAGACTGAACTAAAAGAGAGAAAAATAAATTAAATAATGATTTTGAATGGCAATTTCTCTGAAGCCGTTTCTTTATCTTATTATATTTTTTGTTTTGGTAGCTCGAGAGTAATATGCGAGCCAAGTTGAACGAAGAAGTTGAGAAAAAGACCCATGAACTGAGGTGAGTAGTCAAAACCCATCAACAATGTGTTTTTTGTGCTCTGAAAACGGGGAAAGAAATACAAAATTCTTATTTATAGAAGCAATTTATTGTGTGAATGTAACAGGCAAATGAAGGGAGAGGAGCTTCAAGGATTGGGCATGGAGGAACTCAAGAAATTGGAGAAATCGCTTCAAGGAGGACTCAACCGCGTTTCAGAAATGATGGTTAATTATTCTATAACGCACTTTTGGCTGTAAAATGCGTATAAGTTGGTAAGTAAATTTGATTGGAACTCTTCATATATGTTTCAGGACGGAAGAAATATTGATTTGATCCATGATATTGAGAGGAAGGTAATCATTAAATTATACCCTGATTAGATTCTTGTGTAATTTGTGCGTCTTGAATGTGATTCCCTTTTGTTCATGACGTGTTTTTTGAGCTCAATGTTCTTTTAAGCTCTTCAAGTTTATTGAATTAAGCTATTTAGATTAATCTTATTAGTAATTAAAAGAATTGAGAGTCTTGGTCTAGTTTAATCAACAGCCTCTGATGACTTTAGGGCACACTAGGGTTTAAAATTTTATTACAAATTTGATATATTTTAGGTGATCACGAACCCACGACATTAAGGAATGCTAAAAAAGTGTCAATCTTGTAGGGTATTATAATACAGGTTGGATAGAAGATTAATTTCATCATTTCTTATTGTTTTTTGTATTTGTATTGAATTGCGTGATTCCTTAGATAATTTGTCATGGGATTATGATAATCATATGGTTTTCTTTTATGTTAATTGTCTGTGTAAAGAAGTAATGTTCACTCGTTAATGACATGGGAGATATGGAAAAGTAGATTTTCATTTTACTTCACGGCAACAAAGTTTCTTGATGAATCGTCCCACTTTAAACTTGAAAATTCTCTCTCAAGCTTTATCCATTACCTAAGCAAGAAACGTTAGATGCTACCTTAGAAACCATCAAAATCCCAACTTAAGACACTTCAACTGAGAATATAGACTACGAGAATCACTCATTACAAATTACTATGGGAATTAAATAAAACAAACTACCAAAAGGAAGATGAGTTTTGTTGATGAAACTAGAAAGGATCTAACAAGGGATACCCTAAAGTTTGAAAAATGGGACGTTGAAAATTTTCTCATAAACTCTATAGAATCCAGAAACTAGCTGAGGGTGCACCTTCTCCTTCTACCAACCCAAACTTTGTACTGAAGTCACTAAACTAGGATGACCGCGATAACTGCATTTGCTATTAAAAGTCAACCTTTGCTCTCCCGCTGTTAAAAGTCAACCATTGTTTTCCTTACGTAAGTAACACTGTACTCACATTATTTATTATGATCTTCTGAGTAGGATATGTAATACGTCCGACGTTACACCAAACGTACGGCTTGAACTTCCTCAGCTTTAGGGCACCTTCTCATCATTTCCTCACATCTTCAACATCTAGCTATAAGAAAATCCAATGCTGATGTTTTTATTGGTTTTGATTCGATAGAGCTCTTCTCGAATCTGAACTCCTTAAAAGCTTACCATAAGGAACCATGTAAAATATCTACAGAAGTTGCTGTAGGAGTTCAAGCAATCACGTAAGGAATGGTTTGGAAAATTAACAAACATTGTACCGAAGCTTGTTACAGACGAGTCAAGGAGGTCACACCATATTCCTCAACCATGAAAACCAAAAACTTTGAAGAAGAAGCTCACACATGAGTTTGAAATTATTAGGTAAACTTAAATATTTCCTAATTTCTAAAATCCTTTGAATTGGCCCCAAATATTCCATTATGGTGCATCAAACCATTCCCACATGAGGAACTTTTGGATTTTATTCCAAACATTTCATACAAGAATTTTCCAAACAATGGTTCATCATTAGTTTACCTTATATGAAATTATCAACCAGTTAGACTGCCTTAACGATAGTATCGCTGCTGACCAAAAATAGTTTGTCAAAGCTGGATAAAAATTACAATTTTTCTACGGTAATTCGTTGAACCTTGCTTGCTAGTCTAGTAGCACATCATGATATAAGGAGAGATTTTCAGGTCATGTAGCTTCAATACTTGTTCTTGTTGTATATAGTTAAATGGTAATTAACACCTAATTCTTCTCTTGAAGTCGAAGTTCAAACTCCCAGACCCGAATTTGTGGTAAAAAGAAAATATTTGCTGTTGTGGTAGCTATTTATGTGTTGGTTTATTTGTGAATATATGCTGTAAATATTAATGATTTGATTATTTTACTCTTATTTTCCTTTTATGAATTGAGCCTTTCTCCTATATAAGAAAGGCTTTGTATCTCTTATTTTTAGATATATTGGAATACAAATATTTTTATTCCATCAAAATCAAGTTGGTATCAAAGCCAAAATAAACCCTAATATCCCAAGGGCTTGTAGAAACCCTAGCCACCATCTTTATCCTTTAAACCCTAGCCGCTGCCATTACTGTTGCCGGAACCCTAGCCGCTGTTATTCTAGAACGGTGCATCCTACTTCCGGCACGGTAGGTTACTATTCCGACACTCTAGTTCGCCATCACCACCTTCACCATCGGAACCCTAGCCGTCATCTTCAAACGACGCATCCTACTTCCGGTCGGTCCCTTCGTGCGCGGTGTTTCTCATTTGTAGATAGACGGAGCCATAGTTT
>NW_019104507.1:157817-184069 GCF_001995035.1 Momordica charantia
CATCAACTCGATGTAAAAAATGCCTTTTTGAATGGAGATCTCGAAGAAGAAGTATTTATGAGTTTACCACCAGGTTTTGAAGCTAACCTTGGGAAGGACAAAGTATGCCGGTTAAAGAAATCTTTATATGGACTCAAGCAGTCTCCAAGAGCATGGTTTGAACGGTTTGGTAAAGTGGTCATGAGCTATGGATTTCTTCAGAGTCAAGCTGATCATACCATCTTTTATAAACGTTCTGAAAATAATAAAACTGCAATTTTGATTGTTTATGTAGATGACATCGTGCTCACAGGTGATGATGAGGTAGAATTGGCCACTTTAAAAAAAAGACTAGCATGTGAATTTCAAATCAAGGACCTAGGAACGTTGAAGTACTTCCTAGGAATGGAGTTTGCGAGATCTAAGAACGGTATCTTTGTTAATCAAAGAAAATATATTCTTGATTTACTTGGAAAAACAGGTTTACTCGGATGCAAAGTAGCTGAAACTCCTATTGAACCAAATTTAAAATTGGAAGCTGCAAAAGAAGAAGAGGTAAAGGATAAAGAACGATATCAAAGCCTTGTGGGAAAATTCATTTACTTATCTCACACACGTCCAGATATTACTTTTGCGGTGAGCATGGTAAGCCAATTTATGCACTCACCAGGATTAGTTCACTTTGAAGCTGCCTATAGAATCTTAAGATATTTGAAGGGAACTCCAGGAAAAGGTATATTGTTCAAAAAACACAACCATTTATAGGTTGAAGTTTATACCAATGCTAATTGGGCAAGAAGTATAGTAGATAGAAGATCTACTTCTGGTTATTGCTCGTTTGTTGGAGGTAACTTAGTTACTTGGCGAAGTAAGAAACAGAATGTAGTGGCCAGAAGCAGTGCTGAAGCAGAATTTAGGGCTCTAGCCCATGGTATTTGTGAAGGGATTTGGATAAAAAGGCTACTTGAAGAGCTGAGAATCTTTCAAAAGGCACCCGTTCGAGTTTATTGCGACAACAAGGCTGCTATCTCCATAGCCCACAATCCAGTTCAACATGATAGGACTAAGCACATTGAAATTGACAAACACTTTATAAAGGAAAAAATTGACACGGGCGAGATATGTATCCCTTATCTCCCAACAATAGAGCAGACTGCTGATATATTGACAAAAGGACTACCAAAAGTACAATTTGACAGGATGATTGACGAGCTGGCAATGGAAGATATCTTTAAACCAGCATGAGGGGAGTGTTGGGGAGTGTTGGTTTATTTGTGAATATTTGCTGTAAATATTAATGATTTGATTATTTTACTCTTATTTTCCTCTTATTTTCCTTTTATGAATTGAGCCTTTCTCCTATATAAGAAAGACTTTGTATCTCTTATTTTTAGATATATTGGAATACAAATATTTTTATTCCATCAAAATCAAGTTTATCAAATGAAGGTATTAAAACTTCAATACGTTGCCTAAGAAATGTGCCTTTTGCAATAAACAAACCTTATTCTTTTCATCCATAGAGTCAAGTCCCGTATGTTTTTCTCTTCCATGTCTCTACGTAGGAATACAATTTTGGTACGTCACATAGGTTAGTATACTTTGATCTGAGGTATCGATCCCTTCTCTTTGTGTACATCCCAGGCTATTAACAAAGGTTCGCCCCTTTCGAATTTTCCTTCTTTTGACTTTGAAGATCCATATAAAACTTAGTAATTTGTAGTTGAGAGGTTAAGATTTTTTATTTTTAAGTTGTGATGCTATCTCATTATCCATGACAGTCCATATAATCAACTTTATTCTTTAAATTCGTTGCTTTTTGATATACAAGACAAGCTCAAAATTAGTTTATTCTCTTGTAACAGAAAATGGTAGATAATGCTGGATTTATACATGTCCATATTTTATTCATGGTCTAATTATCCTCCATTCCCTATCTATTGAAAGTATAGAATCAGAATTTTCTTCCTAGTTGTTTTTTTATTTCTGTGTGAGTTTCCAATGGTTCAGTTCGTTTGAATTGAGACTCAGTTTGTTGCTTCGCATCGTCTCATAGCTTCACCTTACGGTTTACTGGCTTCTGGAGTCTAACTTGTTCTCTCACTTTTTTTCTTTTACCGCTTAGAGCACCCGAGCACGCCCCAAAGTCTGGATCAAGAAGACAACACGAATTTTTTTTTATTTTTTTTATGTTAAGTTCACTCGAAGGTTCAAATTGGAGACCTTTAAGGCAAAATGATCAAAAGATCTTAAGTCCTAGCCAACCGTTCACCTTTCTTGGATTTGTTAGATGCACTAAAACTTGTAGCCTATAACGCCTAAATTGCCCAAAAAAAAATCCAATTTTTAGCTATTGGTTTAAGTTTCCTTGTTCCACATGTATGTTAGCAATAGACGTAAAGGGCCATTTGTTTTAAGAGACCCTCGACGTCAAAGAATCAACGGTCTGAGGAAATCTAGGTGCATACAAATGTAAGATAAAATTGTTATTTTATAGAAACTTGTATAGGTTAAACTACTACTTTAGTTTGGATTCCGTTTGATTTCAATTTGGTTTCATCTCTTGGTTAAATCATACCGAAAAGTTCTTGCCGCTACTGCATATTAATATATTTTTTTATATGACAATGTTTTTTAGACCTGCTAAAAAGAAGAGGTGGATTCTAGGGATTAGGGTTTTTTAAGTTGTGCAAGTGCAACGATACACATTCCTTCTACAGACCTTGTTTTCTTCTTACATCTCTATCAAATTCAACGAAAATGTGTCACACAAGAAAACTGTTTCCTTCGTTTTTCTTTCTTTCTTGAATACAACAAATATGGGATCGAACCTCCAACGTCAAGGGAAGTATGGTTTTAACCACTAAGCTATGTTCAAATTGGCAAAATTGTTAATATATATAACAATGACATAAACATTTTGGAAGATTTAACTGATCTATAAGGACATAGGCCTAAACTCTTAAAACCATGTGACTCTTCGTCACATGTGACTTCACATCCAGATTTTGGGAAAGGATCCTAACGGCTTTGGGATCGCAAACCGCATTACACAACAGTCCAAAATTCTTCCTCAATATTCTCAGGGCTGGTCACCCTTTCAAAAAAGAGAGAGCAATCCTTTCGGTCCAATCATTAGTGCTTACTGTGTAGGTTGTGGATAGAAATGAACAATAGGATTTTTTAACGACTCCTCCCTCCCTTTTGAGATCTTTTTTTATAGAGTTAGTGTAATTACTCTTTAATGGTGCAAATGTTTCTACTAGTGTAATTACTCTTTAATGGTGCAAATGTTTCTACTCCCCCTCTAGTTACAATCTAAGCAATCTTATAACAAATTGGAAGGTCTTTTTGTAACTTTTTTTTTAGTACATGTTGGAGAGGGAATTCGAACTCACAATCTCTTGGTTTGAGGTATATGTCAATTACCGTTGAACTATGCTCACTTTGTAACTTGCCTACATGACTTTATGTGTATTTTACATCATCAATGAAATAGATGTTTATTACTCAAAAAGAAATATACATATTTTTTCTTTTTGAGAAAAACTGTACCTATTTTTTTTTTGTAGGATTTGTGAATGATAATATATAAAATAGAAAGGTGGCTTGCTTCAACAACAATATATTATTTTTATGTTAGTTAAATTTTTCAAACCAAATATTGAGTTGGCAATTTATTTTAATAGACCATCATAATTTAAGCATCCAATTTAATTTTAGTACACATAAGTTCAATATTACTATATTTCAAAATAGTTTTTATCAGTAAAATTAATACTAACTGATTTACTAAAACTAATTAGATGCACATTGTAAATTAACATGGTTGAATTGTCAAAGGGGTAAATGTGTCAAACTAATGACTATCCATTGGGATCTTTGACATCAAAGCATCCACTTTTTACCAATGCATCAAATGTAGGAATTTGAACAGCCATGACAAGAATATTTCAATTTCCATGAAATAAGAAAGGTCTTAGATTGTTTAATTTGGAGGAGGATATCCATGTCATATCTCTAAATAGGGATCAAATTCTTCAAGGAACTTCAGCATTTTATAAATAAAAACATTAAATAAATAGTAATAAATATAGTGTAGGTTTTTAGGGGAAAAAAGGGGATTTTTTTTTTTATAAATTATAACTTGTTGGTTTGTATTAGTAATTTTATGATAATTAATACATTATATATAAGTAAGGATTTAATAAATATCTTCCAAATAATTACAACTTTTGGGGTTGGTGCAAGGTCGGATTCAGGGCAACATGCTTATTCTCAACTCTGTTGAGGTTAGGCCCGCACCGCAGTGTGGTCCCTTTCCGAAACTGTAGTATGGTTGACTTTTCAAGTATGTGCTGATTCATAGACTCCCAACCACCCATTTTCACTTTTATAATGCACCTTGTTTAGGCCACTCAACATGATCCACCAATGTCGTTGGCCCAGTGCCAGAGGTGAAATCATACCAGCCTACCTCTCATCCAAAGGAAAAAACTCGATAATTTAACATTATTTTGGTTGACCTAGTATAAATTCTACTAGGCTTAGGAAAGAAGTTGGAGCAATATGGTCACCTACTTAGTGTTTCTTAAAAGTAGTAGATTGTAGATGTGCGATTTTACAATCTATTCGATGAGAATAGTAAGTACCCGTTAAGATGGACCGAATACTCATAGCACAACAACAAAAAAAATGTAACTTTTGTTGTCTCCTAAAGTTGCATTTTGAGTGGATGTAGCTTCTATTGAAATTAGTGAGAATGGACACCAGCATAATGTAGTAATATGTTGTAGATATCTGATCTTGCACATAAGGGAGTCGGTGCACATAAGTTGGCCCGAATATAAAATCTTTATTGTCTCCTCAAGTTGGCTTTTGAATTGATGAAGTCTTTCTAGAAACTAGTGGGATTAGCCACAAGCCAATGTAAGGAGTGGACCTTGCAAGTCATATATTGTAGATGTCGAATCTTGCAGTTTGTTTGGTGAGAATAGTTGATGTACATAAGTTGGCCCGGATACAAAATCTTTATTTTCTCCTCGAGTTGGCCTTTGCGTTGATGAAGTCCTTCTAAAAATTAGTGGGATTGGCCATAAGCATAATGTAAGGAGTGGACCTTGCAGTCATACGTTGTAGATGTCGAATCTTACAGTCTATTTGGTGAGAATAATCGGTGCACATAAGTTGGCCTGGATACAAAATCTTTATTGTTTCCTCGAGTTGGCATTTGAGTTGATGAAGTCTTTCTAGAAATTAGTATGATTGACAATAAGCATAAAGTAAGGAGTGGACCTTGCAGTCATACGTGTAGATGTCGGATCAATTTTGCAGTCTGTTTGGTGAGAATAGTCGATGCACATAAGTTGGTCTAGATACAAAATCTTTATTGTCTCCTCAAGTTAGTTTTTGAGTCGATGAAGTCTTTATAGAAACTAGTGGGATTGGCCATGAAAGCATAATGTGAGGAGTGGACCTTAGAGTCATATGTTGTAGATGTCGGATCTTGCAGTATGCTTGATGAGAATAATCGGTGCATATAAGTTAACCAGGATACAAAATCTTTATTGTTTCATCGAGTTGGCATTTGAGTTGATGAAGTCTTTCTAGAAATTATTAGGATTGACAATGAGCATAATGTAAAGAGTGGACCTTGCAGTCATATGTTGTAGATGTCAGATCAATCTTGGAGTCGGTTTGATGAGAATAGTCTATGCACATAAGTTGGTCAGGATAGAAAATCTTTATTGTCTCCTTTAGTTGGCCTTTGAGTTGAAGTTTTTCTAGAAATTAGTGGGATTGGAGATGAGAGCATAATGTAAGGAGTGGACGTTGCAAAAATATGTTGTAAATGTTGGATTTTGCAGCTATTTGGTGAGAATAGTCGGTGCACATAAGTTGGCCTGGATACAAAATATTTATTGTATCCTCAAGTTGGCCTTTGAGTTGAAGAAGTCCTTCCAGAAATTAGTGGGATTGACCATTAGCATAATATAAGGTATGGATCTTCCGGTCATATGTTGTAGATGTTGGATCTTGCAGTCTGTTTGGTGCGAATAGTCGGTGCACATAAGTTGGCTTGGATACAAAATCTTTATTGTCTCCTCAAGTTGGTCTTTGAGTTGATGAAGTCTTTCTAGAAATTAGTGGGATTGACCATGAGCAAAATGTAAGGAGTGGACCTCACAGTCATATGTTGTAGATGTTGAATCTTGTAGTATGTTTGGTGAGAATAATCAGTGCACATAAGTTGACCTTGATACAAAATCTTTATGGTCTCCTCGTGTTGACATTTGAGTTGATGAAGTCGTTTTAGAAATTAGTGGGATTGGTCACGAGCATAATGTAAGGAGCGGACATTACGGTCATATGTTGCAGATGTCAGAGATCTTGTAGCTTGTTTGGTGAAAATAGTCGGTTCACATAAGTTGGTTGGATACGAATCTTTATTGTCTCTTTGGGTTGGCCTTTTTAGTTCAAGAAGTTTTCTAGAAATTAGTGGGATAGGCCATAAGTGGACCTCAATTATTCGACTATCATTAAAAAAAAAAAAAAAAACTAAATTAGGATAGGTGTCACGTTATTACTCTTACCAACTTATAACCAAAATTTACTCAGAATTACTGCTTAACAACATATGCTCAATAGTTCTGTAGAAACGGTAACTATCACTACTAGTAGCAGAGGTGGAAAACGAGATATAAGACTGGGTACATACCTCAGAAAGTTTAGGCTTGACGTCCATTTCGGATCGTTTTTCCATCTAAAAATAATAAAAAATAAACAAGAATATGCAGGAAAAGAAAAGTTCTACTAAAAATTTTTGAATATTGCAATTAAATTTTAAGCTAGCATTAGTAAATGCATATAATTACTTACATAAATCTTAAAATCCATCTACCAAACAATTGATTCAGGTACATGTGTCTAAGACAACTCTAGAACAGGTTTAGATCACTTCAAAATCTTCTTATAATCTGAACTTTCCAATGTCTGAGGGGACGTTTGGGCTCTACAAATCGAAGATATGACTTCTGTACATAAATACATTCATATATACGTATACATAGATACAACCCAATTCCTCATTGATTTGACATACCTCAAAGTATGTCGAGCCAGCATAATCAATCAGTTCTTACATTGGTTATCCGTGCGATGGAATTAGCATCTCCTCGGTCCCTTTCTGTTGGTACCCTTTAACGAGGTGCAGGATGAACCTCAAATGCCTCAGCCCTGCAGGCAAGATGGTTAGGTAAGTCCCGACCCATGACATCGGTTGCTCGCTCTCTCAGATGCAGTGCATTGAAGGCAGGTTTCTCGGAGCTAGTTCAAAACATGCATCCATAAGACGCCTATTAAATATTGGTACACGAACTACCAATTGAATAGAAGATCTGGCCTGATAATTAACATTCATGAACCTTGAAGTTCATGTATCAAACAATTAATGCATGCATGCATTTAAGGTAGTTCAAAAAAAAGTCGTCCTTTAAATAAAGTTGTCTTTTGATGCATGTTTAATTTGTGGAAAGAGTTCTAATATTTTTAACTTTTAAGTCTACCTTAACCCATGTCATTGAATGTGTTTTGAATTCTTTGTTTTTCTATTTATGCAACAGTTAGTAACTATTCTACAGTTAAACTATATAATTTTGACTCGATAAGAAGTAAATGTCTATTTGTCTTTCTGAATAAACAGAGTAAAGGCTTCTTTATCCAACCACTTTAATTAATTTATGTGATACTTCTTGTGCTCTGTATTACCTTTTACAATACTTGCTATTTGTTGTGAACTTGCTGGACTAATTTGTGTGGAAGCCATTCTGTGATGTTCTGAAATGAACCAGAGATACTTTTGAATGATACAAAGTTATTTAAATTAGGGGCGGGGTAAAAAAGTAATGAGGGAGAAAATTTGATCCCTCTTGTATAAAGATTTTAAAATTTTGTTTAATTTGCCTCACCCTAAATTGTCAGAATTGAAAGATTATATATAAAAACTTAGATCATAAAATCTTGTGCCTCCCATTAAAATTTGTGGCTCCACTCTGAACTAAAGTAAAGTAAACTATTGTAGGTAAAACTATAATATACCTGAAGATGTAAATAGCAAAAATTTTAGAGAGTGAGTTCAAACCATGGTGGTCACCTATTTAAGATTTAATATCTTACGAGTTACCTTGACAACCAAATATAGTAAGATCGGACGGTTGTCCTATAAGATTAGTCGAGGTGCACGCAAACTAATTTTGGACACTAATGAATATTAAGGAGGAAGGAGAAAAAAAACTATACTATACGTGAAGAAGTTTGCTCTTTTGGCCTACATTTTTCTTACTTTGAAACCCAAGATTAAGCTTGAACCCTGTTTGACGATGATATGGAATTTGAATATTGAGACTTCTGATCTGTGGTCATATGATTGGTCATCTTGAATATTTAAGTTTCAATTTTTGTTATAGTTATTGCTTAACATATTTGCATGTGCATTGTTTCTGTTTGTTACACCCTGAATTCAGGTTGATATGCTTGTGGAAGAGAACCAGAGATTGAACCAGCTAGTGAGTCTCTCTTTCACTATTATGCTGTTTTTTTTAAGGAAAATATTTGGTTCCTTATGGTGAAGTACAAATCTTGTTCTCACCGTCGTTGAAAATGGATATCTCATTCATTTTTATAAAGGTCTCTATTTTACATTTTTTTTAGTTATAAAACATTTAAGGCGATAAAAACAAGATTGCTCCGCAGGGTTAAGAGTTAAAAATGATTGAATTTCTGTGTGGCAGCAGGAGGTGGAGAAAATGACAGACCAAATGCAGAACATGCAAGGCAACTCTTCTGAGTCCATAGTCAATAATTGCAGCTCATCAAACCCTTCTCAAGACTATGACAGCTCTGATACTTCTCTCAAATTGGGGTTAGTTTCTAATCTTCTACATTTTCTTACAATAATATCCTCTTGAAAAAAAATATTTGGCTCCTTAATTACTAGGATCCATCATATTTTTACTGTCATTAAATAATCGATAATTAACAGTGATTTTTTGAAAAAATAATTAGTTGTCAATTTCTCAATGATACGAGGACAAAATTTAGTATTCTATTTTATCCGTTCGCACTTGTATACCTCTTGATCCTTCAACTTTTTAATGTTCCTGTTTTTGCCCCCACAACTTTCTAGTATTATGTTTTGGTCCCTCAGTTCTGAATGAACATTTAATTTAGTTATGGTTTGTCATTATTTTTTTAAACATAAATTTGAATTATTTTAAAATTTAACCCAAGTGATTTTAAATATTTGTTTACGTAGATATAATTATTGAATTAATGAAGAAAACATAGGTTTGTGTTACGTTTTTGCTAAATAATTAATAGAATAAAAAAACTACTGACAAGGATTAAAATAATTTTTTATGCAAAATTTAGATATGGGAACGAAATCAGACTAAAACGAGATTTAAAGCAAACTATTACTTTTGCAATATTATCAGGAAAAAAAATGTAAAATTAATAATCTAATTGCAAAAAGAAAATACAATTGAAGTCATTCATGTGAATTAGAGGTCTAATAATTATTCATCCAGCCTCAAATTTTACCTTGTTGACAATTTAATTAACAGTGTTCTTTAAAATGTTTTTGCAGATTGCCATCTCTTGAGTATTGAATTTTATTGCTCCAGAGTGGCACCTGAATCAACCCAAGATTTGCAATTTTCTTGTGGAAAATAGTGCATTTGATTGAAAAAGAAATTCAAGAAAAAAAAATGAAAAAAGAAAATAAATTTGGTAGATTAAGTGTGCATGTATATGATTTATGCAATAAAATAGGTTGTATGTATTTCTACAATTTGGCACATGAAGAAAATTAAATTACTTGAATTTGTTGCATCAGATCAATGCCATAATTGCCTTTTCATGCATATAGAAGTAGCAAGAAATTGACAATATGATTTTTTTTTTCTTTTTGCTTTAAATGGGTTTTTAATTTAAATAAATATTATGACAGTATTTGCCTGAGAGTATCTTTGAAATTTAAGATGGAAATGCTTTATACCAATCTGAGGATAATCTTGGGAGACTTAATCATCTTTGGTTGAGCTTTATCGGACGGATGGTGTGCTTCGAAGAAGAGGAGTTAGCTTGAATAAGAGTTAGATGTATGAATGACCATTTGAAGGGAGGTTCAGTGGTACTTTGTTCGAGAAGAGAACTATTGAAAATGTGATTAAAGTCTCATATTAGTTAAATAAGGGAAAGATCATGAGTATATAGGTATAGGACAACATCTACATTGGTATAGGATCTTTTAGGTGAAACAAACAATAAAGTCGCGAAGACTATGCCAAAAACAGACAATATTATATGGAACTACTTTAAAATTCCTTCTCACGTTATAAAAAGCAAATTAACCAATTAAGATGGGATTGATTGTGAATCACTATTTAACAATATTTGTCACGTAGAGTGAGGATATAATCTATATTTTCAAAAGTTTGTTACCAAATTTTGCAAATCAACGTAATTTAAAAAGCTTAGACATTGAATATTGTCGGGAAGTTTTGTTTTCATTCATTTTTTTACTTTTATTTAACACTTATATAGGTTAGTAAGTGATTTAAAATCACATGATTCTAATTTAAATTAATTGATTTTTATTCTCTCAATTACAACAAACACTCAAATTTTATATATATATATATATATATATATAATTAAAAAACTTTCTAGCTTCTTCCATAATCTAATTCCAGTTAAAATATTAATATCACAAAATCAATTTTATAAAATAAAATTTTGGACATTTGTCATAAACCTTGACCAGACGCTTTTTTTGTTTTCTCACATTTTTACCATATATATATATATGAATTGTCTGCGGTTGAGACCTAACTCATATTCATCATTTTTTATAGGAGAGAAAAAATAAAACCGAATCAAACCGATCGGTTTGGTTTAAAGACGGAATTAAAATTATTCGATTCGGTTCGATTTTAATCGAATTAGAGTTTCGTTTATAAACCCTAACTCTTTCTCCCCTCACTTCACAACACCCACGCTGCTCCAACTCCAACTAACACCAACCCATGTTGCCCCATCCTCTCTCTCTTGTTTTCCTTTTGGTCACTCTCTCTCGCCAGCTGGAGCTAAAGCGTGAACCTTCGCGGCATTTCTACCGGCAACGACACACGGCGGGAGTCGAACGTTGGAGTCAGTGGAGGCAGCGGCGAGCCTGCGTTTGAGTTCTTGGGAGGCTTTTCGATTAGAGGATTTGAGATGGGTATGATCAAGATCAAAGGTTTCTGCTGCTAATTTGGGGATTTTTGAACAATACCATATGAAATTGCTCAACAAAAATGTCGATTTCATCTCTGTTTTTCCCTTCTTTTGAAAGAGAGAAAAAAAATAAACAATTCCACCCACAAAAATCAAACAGGGAAAAAACAATTGAGGTCTTGGGGGCTTTTATTTTTCTGTTCCTTTTGAAAAAACAAAAAAAAAAAAACAATTTGACCATTTCTCTTTTTTTGGTTTTTTGGTTCATGAAATAGAGGAAAAACCCCTAGGGTTAGAAGGAGGAGGAGAATAAGAAGAGAAGGGAGGAAAGGGGAAAAAAACCGGATTCAAGTCGGGTCGGGTTTGACCCGAGAACACTCTTCGGTTATTTTTTTCATTCTGTATTACAATCACTTCTTTGTTTTTCAACAGTTATATAGAAAAATATGTTTTGTTGAAAAAGTTAGAGCAGATTGAAAAAGAATTGATAATAAAAATCATTGTAATTCAAAGATAACTCAGAAGAGAAACAATTGATAATTTTGATTTATGAAGAGGTATTTTTTCCAATGAAGATTTATTGTTTATTCATAAAATTATTTTGGGATTATTTATTTCGTTTTAATGTATTTCTATTTTATATCTAGTTGTTTTCTAATATATATATATATATATATATATATATATTTTTTCCTAGGGATCTCAAATTTAGACGATGATGTATATAATGGAACTATCACAAGATTGGAGCACATTTTGAAAAAGAATGATCAATGGAAATGTAAAACCAGTTGATGATAGATTTCTCAATGTTAGTCAAGATGTTGAGTTATCTTTCATCAACAAATATTGAAGTTCATGAAGTAATTTCAAAGAAATTTATCCACAATTTAATTGATATAATATAGATATATCATTGATATATCTAAAAATCTGAATGGGTAAAATCAAAATAACTAAAAATCTAAAAATCAAATTTCAAACATTTTGCCATATTTACGTAATTTAAAAGTTGTTTTTTTTTTGAAAAACTAAAAAGGGTACAACACCGGTACTTCCCAATTTTGTTCTTTTAATTCCAATATTCAATAATATTCGTATATTAGATGTTGCTATATATTTTATCTATCCATTATAAATTAGCACAATTATAAATATTGGGCCGATTCGTTTCCGATATGCGCTTCCCTTCCATCCGACTACACTGAACTCCTCCTAAAAAAGCGCGTAAGGGGCAACCAACCCTTTCCCCTTAGCCCTCTCACTCCCTAAGGAATGAGAAATGCCACATCTAACTCTGGGTTTACGGAAATTGTCAGTATGTCATTTGTCAATTTTACCCCTCCCACATTTAAGGAGCCACAAATTCTGTTAGTTATGAATCTCAAATCGTAATCAAACTGATTTGAAATATCTTTCAAACTAATAAAAAATCATATTAAATCTTCCCTAGCTTGCATAACCACCCTAAACTAATTAAATTACAAAATAAATCTAACTAATTTTTTATCAACCCAACAATCTCAAGTTCCTTCAGACATGGAAGAATAAACAAATGAGAATGACTTGTAGAGATTGAGCCTCCGATTCTGTGATCAAAATTTCATCTAATAAGCATTCGAATTATAAGAAGAATTCAATTTAACAATAGAAGAATGGAAGAAATTTTTTCTTCTCCTGGATGGTTTTCTGCCACAAAATATGTTATCCAAACCATTTGTTGTCACATCCGTTCGAAATGAAACTCTACCCTAGCTTGATTCTTTGACAGTGTGAATTGTGTCATTTGATCCCAATTTTAATTTGCATTTGAGCCCTAATTTGCAAAAATTAGAAGCAAACATTGAAGGAGTTGATATTCAAGGTAATATAATTGTTGAGAGTTGAAAGAAATAAGTAGAAGATGAAGAAGATGATTGAAAAGGACAATCAGAATTATAAGTAAAACAGCCACCAAAAGAGAAATTCATCTTTTTTCAAATTGTAAGAAGTCAGAGTGTGACAGCCTTTAAACTCGACAGAGAATTTGTAATGAGAAGCACATACCCATTTTAGATGCACCAGACACGTTCTTCAGGCAATGTAAGAATGAGAAAATTCGTATAGAGAAAGGGAAATAAAGATAGTTCTATATACATAGTCCGAATGACATATGTTATATATACCCTAGAGCCCTCAGCAACTGTATAGTTGTGGATACAGACCCCGTACATAGTTCTATATACTAAGACATGCAGACGCACGATTTGCAAACTCATTAAAGACTCTGTAATGGGGAGCATATACACGTGCTAGACGCACTAGCAAACGTCTTCAACATAATACACAGAGATGATCATCAATCGGTCGGGGTCGGTTTTGGACTGAAACTGACGCCAACCACTGACATGTTCAGTTTCCGTCGGTTGGAGCTCGTCGGGTTTAGAAGGTTCCACGATTTCGACCGACCAACTACACTGACGGTCGATCGATTTTGGTCGGTTTGGTGAAGAGGAATGGGAGAAGAAGAAAAAAGAGAGGAGACTAGCAATTATTTTCATATCCAACTTTTTATTGCAAAAAAAAAGATCAAATCAAAGGAGGTTTCATAGAAAATGAATTGTGTTACTTCAACGTGTTAAGCCAAATCGAACCTAACTCAATTGATAGACATTTATAATCTTATAGACAAAAAATTGAAAATTCATGGGTCTATTAGACATTGTTAGAATTATGAAATCTATTAGATCGTTAGTTTAGGGATCTATTACACACAAAATGGAAAGTTTAGGAATCTATTTAGACACTTTACAAAATTTAGGATCTATTACACACAATTTTGAAAGTTTAGGATAATTTGACCTTAATTTTAAGGTACGTATTACAATTTATTCACAAGTTCAACATTTTCAAAGGAAGAATAACTTCATTTATATTTAAAAAATAATAAAAGGAATTTTTAAATAGTTATTCGACCCTATTTTAACTGAATTTAGATCACAATTTTACTTCTAATTTATCAATATTCATGAGTTCCATCTCAAAACCAATAGCCAATAAGAAGAGTAGCTCAGATATATTATGAACCTTTCTTATATCACAGCTTAATCCTTAACATGCCCCTCAAGATCATGGCTATTTTGGTTCATCGATTTTGGCCGAATCTCATTTTTGGATCGGATGCTCGTTTGAGCTTTTAGGCTCTACTACTATATTAACTGGGCTACCAGGTCCCGACCAACCAGATTTTGGTGGTTGTCCAATCAGTGCACATGCCTGATTTTGTGCTCCGCTGATAAGCCCAATGATGGGCCGACTCCCATTCTCCTTTACTATTTGGCCCACGATAGTGCTATCATCAGAATCCACGTTATTTGAGAAGAGAAGAAATCCTGTCAACCCTCCTCACAATCAAGGTATGCCACAAAAACTCTTCCTATTGCTATGCTTTACATTAGACCCTAACTCTGACTTAAGTATCGGAGTGTGTGGCTAGCACCACACCGATGTGTCTTCTATTTTAAAGGTCTGTCGAATCCTTTTTTCTCTCTCTCTCTTTCTGTATATCAATAACATATTACATACATTTTTATTTTGTGAGGCTAGAGTTATAATTACGATAAGCCTGATTTAAATCTATTTTTGTTGTATTTATTTACTTTTTTAGTACAATAAGTGGGGATGGAGATTCAAACTCATAACCTAACAAGTGCCAATTATTAGTTAGCTAAACTCATTATGATAGGAAGGAGTATACCAAATAACAATACTTTTATATTTATTTACTAGCATCAGGGATCTTTCCTGATATGGTTTTATAAGAATTTTCTACTTTGCTATTTTTATAATTTATTAATGGTTTCTATTAGGGATGTTTACGGGGCGAGGTGGAAAAGCCTTTCCGTGTCCCCATCCTCACCCCCATTTAATTCTTCATTCCAACAAAATTTTCCATAAAATTTTTGAGGAATTGGGCTGGGGATTACTAGCTCGAAATTCGTAAGTAGGGATCGGGTTCCCCACGGGAAATTTCCCCCATTTTTATTTTTTATTTTTAAATTAATTTTCAATAAATATTTTTATCCTAAATAAATTTTTATATAATTGTTTAATTTCTAAAAATAAAACCTCACTTGCAAGGTCTAATTCTCACAAACATATGTATTGGGGGGGTGTGTAGATAAAATACATCAACTTTTTAGTAAAATAAAGAAGATAATAGAATATTATTAAAAAAAAAGAAAAAAAAAGAGGATAATAAAATTATTTTAATTTTGTATATATATATTGAAAAAAATGATGTGGGGCAGGAAACAGAGACGAGAAAATCCTCGTCCCCATTTTGGTGGCCGGAAAAACTTTTCCCCATCCCTACTTTATAGAAAATCTAAACGAAGATTCTCCAGTCCTATTCAGACAGATCCCTAGAGAGAGCCTACAAATAAAATAGACCTCCTTAATTCCTATCAACAATAACCATGACAAAAAGGGTCATAAATTATGCGATATAATTCCATATGACCTACTTTTTTTTTCTTTTAATGGGACCTACCCATTTTTTTTCAACTGACCAAATATCAGTAGACTTACAATAGTGATTCTATTTTCAAAGAATAATGATTAGGCCAACAAATTGCATATAAAGTTTGAGAATAAGTTGATAGCGTGATCCTAGTTTGTTTGGCAAGTAAGCAAACAAATTAATTGACCAAAATCTCAACAAAGCTTACCAAATACGTATTAGAGGAAAAAAAAAAAAACTTTTTACCCTCATATATATTAACTTAACAAGTTAATTTTAAACCCAAAACTTTTAATTTTACAATTTTCTAAACTTAAATTTGAAAGGTTAAATTAAAATTTACTTGCTCAGTTAACTATTAGGGTAAGAGGGTAAGAAAAATAAAATTTCTTTTGAAAAAAGACAACCTAAAATTCATGTTTAAAGTCAAAATTGACTCTATAAGAGGAAAACAAATTAATATTTTTTAAAAGAAAAAGGACAAATAGAGAATTTTTTTAACAGTGTTTTTTTAAATAGGACCAAATTAAAAACCTTTAAAAAGAAGTGTGAAATTAATACCTTTTTAACAAAATGGCTAACTTTTTCAACAATACTAAGAACTTTTTATTATTGAACCAAACAAATTACAATGATTTGAAGGTTACGTTAAAAGAACATTTCCAGTTAAAATGAAAAATTATTAAACCGACTATAGTTGAAACATAATAACATATACTTTCGATTAAGAGATTGTGACCCTACATATTATTGTGTTAAAATAATATATTAATAATTAACTATCAATACGGTAAATAAATATATCATAAACTTTATTTATTTATTATTATTTTTTAAAAATTTATCATTGAATTTATTAACTTGAGTAAATATAAGAGGATAAATTATTTATACGTTTGAATCTATCTTACACACCTTTTTGGAGTTAACTTTTGTTGCAGCTAACTTGGATTTTATTTATTTATTATTATTATTATTCTGAAGTTTAGAAAGCTTAATATGTGTTAGGTGAGAAAGTTGAACAACTAAGATTTCTCAATTTTTGTACCAATTTTGCCTTCCCCTAACCCATATGCTCTCTCCCCATACGTCTCTTCATCTATAAAAACCCTCCACACGATACCAATGGAGATCATCCTCGTCATCAAAACACCGTAATCAAATCGAGTTCATTTTGAGATATCAATCCTATTGAAAATTGTCGATGGCAAGTCTCCGCTTCTCAACTTTCGTACTCCCCCTTCTAGTGAGTGCTTTTATATGGATGAGTTGTGATTCTTTGATCATGACGATAAATGCAAGGCATCTATTGGAGACTCCATCACCTAAGATCCCTGAAGAGCTTCCAAAGCCAGAAATACCCACTTTACCAAATCCGGAGCTTCTTCCACTACCGAAGGTTGAGTTGCCTCCCTTGCCTCATCTTCCACCCCTGGAAAAGCCTAAACTGCCTGAATTGTCAAAGCCAGAGCTTCCCAAGTTGCCTGAATTGCCAAACGTGCCGAAGTCCGAACTTCCCAAATTTCCTGAGTTATCGAACGTGCCTAAGCCTGATCTCTTTAAGTTTCCTGAAATTCCACATGTGCCTAAACTCGATCTTTCCAAGCAGTCTGAAGTTTCAAATTTGCCAAAACCTGAACTCCCAAAGTTAACTACACTACCGAATGTGCCTAAATTTGAGCTCCCTAAGTTTCCTGAATTACCAAATGTACCTAAACCGGAACTCCCGAAATTACCTGAAATGCCACCACTTCCCAAGCCTGTTTTCCCTACTCTTCCAAAGGACATACCCATCCCTTCCTTCAACCCACCACACACAACTACCACTAATCCTTGAATAGCATATTCAACTTTCATCTACTTATATACTTGAATTAAATATAAATTATATTGTTTTTCTTTTAATTATAATTTCTAGTCAGTGTCTGCTATGTATGTTATTCTTATTCCGGTCGGCTTTGTGCCAATAGTTATTGGGTGTTGTTTTTTTTAGACATATAATCATTATATTATGAATAAATATATATTTTTTTGGCCAGTTTACATGATGTTTCTTTATTTGTTATCCTTTATGTTGTTTGGTAATTGTTGAAATTGAAATATAAATTTTAGAACTTCGAGATTTGACCTTGGGCCAAAATATAAATCACACATTTATTGAAAATTAAATTTTTTTCTAAAAAATTAGATTCTTTATAAAGAGAGAACTCCTCCATATTATAACCTAAAGTCGATCCAAACGGCCCCTTAGATAATGGGTTTGAGGAGCTACGTTAGAGAGAGAAAAAGAGTAGAGGAAAGACAACGACAAAATACAACACTTAAAATGGGGTTTGAGAGTGCCATCAAAGTTCCTCATTGAATAAAATAAGGAGAAAATTATGGATCTATTAGTAATTAAAAACAACTATATATCTCTATTGATACGAGACATTTTGAGTGAAATAAAAAACAAAGATGCGATAGCTCATATATGCCCAAAAGTAGACAATATTATATTATTGTAGAAACATAGAAATGTGTGTCGGTTGTCCTCAAGTACAAGTGGCAAGCTTAGCCTTATCAATTGAATCCTCAGGTAAAACAAAAATCGTGAACCTCGAAGACATAATCATGTGGAATTCACATGGAATTATCGACCAATCCTTAGATTTCGTCGAACAAGTGGTTGACAGGGTAGATGATGCTAAATTATCCTACAATGTGATCAATACGTAGTTGAGTTGTATTAGACGGTATGCTTCAAAACAAAGGACATCGACTAGGGTAGGTAGTGTGCTCCCGAAAAAAAAATAACGAGATGACTTGGATATCTAATAGCTATGGAATCTAGCCTAGATATTAGACGGGTGGCGTGCTTATGAAGAGAAAAGAGTTGGCCTGAATAATAGCTTGAATCGAGAATGGATGACTATTTGAAGGGAGGTTATGTGGTACATTGTTTCATGGGAAGATTGTTAGACATCAGAAAATTATAGATATATAAGTAAGGACAATAACTATCTCGATTGGTATATATATGCTCATGAATAAAACATCAAAATCAAAGGCATGAGTCCTTTTGCTAAAAGCATATAATATCATACTGTATGGTAGAAAATATGACGATGTTTTTTTGTTCCTAATTACAGGGCTATGTTTGAGAGTGCTTTTGGCCACCGTAACAAAAAATACTTCTCACTCAAAATCATGTTTTAGAGCGATTAGAAGTATTTTTGAAAAAAGATAAATGTTTTTTAAAGTATTTTTTAAGAAAATAGTGATAACCGAAATGATTAGGTGTGTTTGGTTGGTAATCACAAAACAGAAATTTGAATACAACGGATTCAACGAAAACCAAAATTGTATTTTTTGTTTTCAATATTTTCAAATATGTGTTTGATAGCAGATTTGGTAATTGAATCTCAATTTAAAAAATTGTTTAAGGTATGTTTTATAATATATTTATAAACTAGAGGTAGTTACAAACTAAATATTTAATTTAATGTAAACTTATATCAATTAATTTATTATATTTTTTATGAATTTTGTATAATTTTTATTTTACAAGGTTATATAATTTAAAATACATTATATTTTACATGTTTTAATTTTAACAAACATAAAATGAGTTTATAATATGAAGTAATGTATTTATCAAAATTTTTATCTAATTCTGCATCTTAAAAATTTCAAATTCTAAATCTGAAAATACTAAAAACATAAAAAAGTCGTTTTCAGAATTTCTATTGTTTGGATCATATAATTCGAAAAACAGTTTTAAAAAACGAATCTCTCAAATCCTGTCAAACGTATATTCATTGAATCCAATGAATTCAATGAACCCGAAAATGAAAAACAAGATCCGAATTTCCAACTGCAGAGACTCTTAATTTTCATAACTTTTGTTTAAACCATTGATCTCATCACTCTCAAATACAAACCTTCCTTGGAAGGTTCCTATCAACAATGAACAATGGTCATAATTAATGTGATAGATTCCATTAATTCATTATTATTATTATTATTATTATTATTATTATTATTATTATTATTTTGTTTTTTGGTGATGAGACGTACCCATTTTTTTTTCAACCGACCAATTAATATTAGTTGGTCTACAATAGGTGAATAAAGCTTGCCAAATACGTATAAAAGAAAAAAAAAACAAGATAAATCGAACTCCAAATTTAAAAAATGTTTGAAATTAATATCTTTAGTTAAAACTTTCACCTATGTAAAGGTCTATATTGATAGCGCTGCACAAGTAAATAAATAATTAAAAAAAGACTTAAGATGTATATTTTAAAGTTAAAATTGATCACTCAACTATAAGTGAAAAAGAATTTATAATAATAATAATAATAATAATAATAATAATAATAATAATAATTATTATTATTATAYATTTGAAGAAAAAGGATATATATATATATATATATATATTTGAAGAAAAAGGATAAATAGAGATCCTTTTTAACCATGTTTTTAAAATAGGAACAAATTAAAAATTAAAAAAATAATGTGTGAAAATAATACCCTTATTAGAAAGTAATACTTTTTAACAATCCTTTTTCTTTCTTAAAAAGGACAACACTAAAAACTTTTCATTAATTGAACAAAACAAAATAAAATAATTTGAAGGTTTACATTAAAAAAGGATTTCTAATCCAATCAAATAAACTATTTTTAACTAATGATTAGTTCCAAAAAAAGAAATATATCATTAACTTTATTGACTTGAGTAATTATTATAGAATAAATTATTTAAACGTTTGAATCTATTATTTAACCAACTTTGGAGGTTAATTAACTTCGGTTGCAACTAAATTGAGCTTGAGCTAACTTTCTCTATTTTTCTACCAGTTTTCCCTTCCCCCAACTCCCATATCCTTCATCTATAAAAACCCTCCACATGAAAGCAATGGAGATCAACTTCAAAAATATACCATAACAAAATTGGGTTCGTTTCGAGATTAATAATCCATAATCTCGTATAGTCACGTTTCGATGTCTAGTCTTCGCTTTTCAAGCTTCATACTCCTCATTATAGTGAGTGCTTTTGCATGGATGAGCTTTGATTCTTTGATCATGACGGTAAGCGCAAGACATCTATTTGAGATGCCAGTATCTAAGATTGTTCCTGAAGAGCTTTCGAAGCYAGAAATACCAACATTGCCAAAGCCCGAGCTTCCTCCATTACCGAAGGTTGAGTTGCCTCCCTTGCCTCATCTTCCACCCTTGGAAACCCCTAAATTGCTCGAATGGCCAAAGTCAGATCAGCTTCCCAAGGTGTYCGAATTGCCAAACGTGCCCAAGCCAGCTGAGCTTCCTAAATTTCCTAAATTGCCGAATGTGCCTAAACCCGATCTCCCCAAGTTTCCTGAAGTTCCAAATGTGCCTAAACTGACCTTCCCAAGCTATCTCAAGTTTCAAATTTGCCAAAATCTGAGCTCCCTAAATTTCCTGAATTATCAAATGTACCTAAATCRAAACTCCCGAGATTACCTGAATTGCTGCCACTTCCCAAGCCTGTTTTGCCTACCCTTCCAAAGGACGTACCCATCCCTTCATTCAACCCACCCCAGACAACCACCACTAATCCTTGAATAGCAAATTCAGCCTTTTTATTTTTTATTATTWWTTTTTTTTTTGAGATATTCAGCTTTCATATATCTTATACACTTTAATTAAATATAATATTCATAGACTGCTGAAAATTATATTGTTCTGCTTTTAATTATATCATTTCTAGTCAGTGTGTGATAGGTTTGTTATTCTTATTCCTGTTAGTGTTGTTCCAATAGTTATTGGGCGTTATCTTTTTCTAGACATATAATCATTATATTATGAATAAAAATTGATTGTTTTTGGTGCTAGTTTCAGTAATGGTTCTTTATTTTATTTTATTTTTATCCTTTATGTTTGTAATTGTTGGTTAATAGAAATATAAATTTTAGAACTTCAAGGCTGACCTTGGGCCAAAATATAAATCACAAATAATTATTTGAAAATAAAATTCTCGAAAATTAGATTCTTTATAAAGAGAGATCAAGAACTCCTCCATTAAAGAAACTAAAATTATTGTTTATTGTTATATATATATATATATATATATGTGTGGATATATTTTATGCCGAAATGAAATATTTCAAAAAATCCATCTTAGTTTAATTATCTTGTGTTATGCAAAATGGCTAATAAGATAAGTGAGAGCATGATCATATCAATTATTCTTTTATTAGTATTAAGGACGATAGAGATTGTCAGCATGAATTTAAGGTACTTTACTCATTTAATTCCCTATCTTTTTGTATTAAGAAAGACGATAGARGTTAAAAAGTAAGCATAACTTAAAATCTGACGAGAGCTGAATAAGATACAATTTCTCAAAATATATTYGAGTAATTTAGTTATAAATTTGTTTTGAATCTTTTCCAAACTTCAAAGTACGCTCAAATTGTACTAAACAGAAAAAGAGTACATCATTTTATTATTTTATTATTATTATTATTATTTTGGATAAAAAGTAGGTAAATCAATGATCAAACACCCGGAAACAAAATTCAAGAGAAGATACAAATTTAGCATAATATAAATTTAAAAATAATTTTAGATATAGAAAAACGCAAAATACAACATAGACAGTGATTATTACTCAACAATAATGTATTATGACTATAATTAATCAATATCCTCTAATTTTTTAAGTTTGTCYGATCTTAAATTGTGAGATTATTTTTTTATAAATATATATCATTTAAAAAATAATAATAGTAAATTAACCAACCATGCTTGCAAGTACTTTTATGCATAATTCAAATTAAATATGTAACTGAAAATTTTTAAAGTTTACAAACGAAGTTAGAAAAAAAAAATAATAACAAAAATACAGAGATGGAAAATATGTAATTTAACCTATACATAAATTCTTATTGGTGGGTTTCCATATATGGTAAAACCAGGGATCAAAATGTCGAGAGACATTCGACATGTCGACATGTCGACATGTCGACATGTCGACATCGACATAGGGGTAAAAGTCGATTTTTCCCCCATGTCGTCGACATGTCGACATGTCTTTTTTTTCTCCGAAGGTTATTTTATTTTCATCATCTTCCTACTATGCCACTACAGTCTATAATTTCTCACAACCTCGATGATTGTAATCTTAGTCTGTTTAATGAAATATTCACATTTTAATAATACTGTATAAAGTATAACTAATAAGATTTGGAATTTGCTATATTGATAATTTCTAATCCAATCTAGTCTTTAGTTACACAATTGAACAATATATGTGAAATATTGACATATATAAAGATTGAAATAATCTTAGAATTTTWAAAAAATAAAATATTATTATACACAAATAGTGGTGAAACATGAAGTAGAATAGGTAACTTAATTAATACCAAAAAGATGATCTCGGAGTATCTTGATAACTTTGATATAAATACAATAGTTCTCTTAGGTCATCTTACACTGAAAGTTTCGAAGGTAGTTGCTCAAATGAGTAGAATATGATGCACATATGGATCCTACTGGTGGATAATTTGGATGAATGACACAATCACGGGGTTGAGGTGTTTGGAAATTGTGTAAATTTGATTGGAAAATTGGATTGATGATTGATTTGAAAATGTATTTGAAAAATGTGTAAATTCAAATTTGAAAAGAGAAGTGGTAAAAAGTAAATAGGTACGAATTAATTAGAATTTAGAAATGTGTTTGAAAACCAAGTCGGTAATTATCTCATTTCCAAATGAATCATATTATGAAAAACACTGAAGAACTAATCAAAAGTTTACAATTAAGTTTACTTTATATATTCAAATAATTTCCATCAATCTTCATTAAAGGAAATTTTTTTTTCAATATTTCCATCGACATCCATATTTTCATTAGTAAAATGGTCATATTCTTACATTTAATGTTTAAAGGTGATCAATTATAGGCTAATTAAGCTACACTTTAAGTTTTATTTGCTAATTCAAAAAATTTCCATCAATTTCCAAAATTTCCATTATTTTTTCCGAAATATCCATCGACATCGACAAAATCGAGACCTCGACATTTTCAGCGACATTGACATTTTGGACACCGGGTAAAACAAACACAACTAAATACATATATAAGCCACAACATTTTGGATTTGTTAAAAAAAATCCTACTAAAAAACGAAATATACTAAAATAACTTTAAAACGTGTATCAGTCTAATAGAAATAGATTATATCAATGATAGACGTCTATCAATGATAGACGTCTATCAGAGTAGAGTATATTAATGATGAACGTAATAGAATATTAATGATAAATTTCTCATAGCCTATATACATTTATCACCAATAAACTATATTTGCCCAAAAGGTATCTTTGGAGAAAAGATGTTTAGAGTTTCTACCAACATGGTCGCCCAACTATAAAAGAAAAAAACAGTTGCCAATCTACGAAACCTAATTAGGTTCCGGAGTCGAGTCGAATCGATTCAGCGTGAAAAGATGAAAATTMAAAATTTATTTTAAATATTTTAAAGTAAAATCTATCATCTGGGAGTTGTTTTTTTTTTTTATAATTTTATTTAGTTTTACAAAATAATATGAATTTGATAGAAATATTTGTGAAGATTTTCATGCAGTTGCGTGGGAGTAAATCACATTATTCAGCTGCCAAAAATTAAATTATTTAACGAAAATATTTTAGTAATTTGTTTATTAATTTTTTTCACAATTTTTTTCGGAGGACTTTCACAATTTATTATTTAGAAAAAACATAAACTTTTTTTTTGGGTGAGATTTTGAGAAATGTTAGCCATTCTTATTTTAGGAAACTAATAAGATTATTTTACATAAATATTTAAAGTATCACATCCACACGATTATTACACAACATAGGACTATTTTAATCGTGTTTGACATTTAGTCTTCGATTTTCAAGAGAATTTTAAAGTTTGAATTAAAATTTACTCGCTCAATTAACTATAAGGATAAAAAAAGGGGAAAAAAATTCCCTTCTAAAAAAGGACAACCGGATCCTTCATGTTTAAAGTTAACATTGAATGACYATAAGAGAGAAAGAAAATTAATATTTTTTAGAAGAAAAAGGACAAATAGAGATATTTTTTGAAYAATGTTTTTTAAATAGGGACCAAATTAAAAAACTTCAAAAAAAAAAGTGTGAAATTAGTACACTTTTAACAAAAAGACCCACTTTTTCAATAATCGTTTTTCCCCTTAAAAATGACCAAACTGAAAACTTTTCATTAATGGAAGAAAACCAATTAAAATGCTGTCAAAAAGAAAAAAAAAAYAATTAAAATGATTTGAAGCTTACGTTCAAAAAACATTTTCAATCTAATTAAATAAATTATTATTAAGTCGTGAATTCGAATTTCCACTATATCTATTATTATATTAAAAAAAATTAATAATGATTAACTATSTAGAGATAAATATATCATTAATTTTATTGACATGAATAAATATTATAGAATAAATTATTTATACGTTTGAATCAATTGTTTACACACTTTGGAGGTTAACTTTTGTTGCAACAACTTGGTAGATAGCTTAATGTGTTAGGTGAGAAAGTTGAACAACTAACATTTTTCTCTATTTTGTCACCAATTTTGCCTTCCCCTAACCCTTATGCTCTCTCCCCACACGTCTCTTCATCTATAAAAACCCTCCACACGACACCAATGGAGATCATCTTCATCGTCAAAACACCGTAACCAAATCGAGTTCATTTCGATATATCAATCTTATTCAAAATTGTCAATGGCAAGTCTCTGCTTCTCAACTTTCGTACTCCCCCTTCTAGTGAGTACGTTTATATGGATGAGTTGTGATTCTTTGATCATGACAGTAAGTGCAAGGCATCTATTGGAGACTCCATCACCTAAGGTCGTCCTTGAAGAGCTTCCAAAGCCAGAAATTCCCACTTTACCAAAGCCAGAACTTCCTCCATTGCCGAAGGTTGAGTTGCCTCCCCTACCTCACCTTCCACCCTTTGAAAAGCCTAAATTGCCCGAATTGTCAAAGCCAGAGCTCCCCAAGTTGCCGGAATTGCCAAACGTGCCCAAGCCCGAGCTTCCCAAATTTCCTGAATTGTCGAATGTGCCTAAGCSTGATCTCTCCAAGTTTYCTGAAGTTCCACATGTGCCTAAGCTCGACCTTTCCAAACAGTCTGAAGTTTCAAATTTGCCAAAACCTGAGCTCCCAAAATTACCCGAACTACCGAAYGTGCCTAAATTTGAGCTCCCTAAKTTCCCTGAATTACCAAACGTACCTAAACCTGAACTCCCAAAATTACCTGAGATGCCACCACTTCCCAAGCCAGTTTTCCCAACTCTTCCAAAGGAAATACCCATTCCTTCCTTCAACCCACCACACACAACCACCACTAATCCTTGAACAGCTGCATATTTAGCTTTCATCTATCTTATATACTTGAATTAAATATATATTCATATACGGTTGAAAATTATATTGTTTTTATTTGAATTATCATTT
>NW_019104507.1:193625-208666 GCF_001995035.1 Momordica charantia
ATCCTAAATCCATCGTCTCATTCCCTCCACATTCCAATCTTCAACAATGGCGTTTTCGGCTCGATTCGGGGTTGTGGCTGCCTTTATCGCTGCATTCGTGGTCTCAAGCTTGGCTTCTTCTTCTTCTTTCGGAGGTCGTAAGCTTTTGGCTTCAGACTTTCCCGAGTTTCCCGACCTGAGCAATGTTCCTCCATTTTACCCCGAATTCAAATTACCTCCACCTTTCTTCACTTCTTTTGGCCCCAATGTTCCCTCTTCTTTCCCCAACTTTCCCATCTTCTCCCCTCCCACCAATCCTTCCCCTTCTCCTCCCTAGACAAACTTATAATTTTTCCTCTATGTGGGCGATTGTGGAGTTGTGTTGTGAGTGAATAATGAGGTTGTTTAAATGAAGCTCGAGAGGAAGGTCTTTATAACCTCTAGGAACATATAATATTAGATATGTGTATCTCTCACTCTTCACTTGTATATGGGTGGGAATGGGAATTGAATAAGAAGTTTATCTTTGAAAAGTATTGTCTTTAAATTTGATATCCTTTTGTTGTTAATTATGATTGGGTATTAAAATTTTCATCCATGTTTCGACATTTTCATATGTCTATGAATTCGATATTGACATGAGTGGTGAATGACAATAATATCGTAAACAACTAACAAAAGATACAAAAGTATCAACAAAATATCACTAATATTGATATAACATTAATATTGAATAATTTTTAACTAAAAAATGGATGAAATACGCAAACTTGAGCATAGTTTTGTCTGGCCAAAAAGTTGTGAGTCTGAATTCCACTTCCACGTGTTGAAATGCTAATTTGTTAATTTAAATACTTCTATATGATTTTTTTCAAAAAAAAAATCATATAGAAGTATTTAAATTAACAAATTAGTATTTTTTAAGAAGGATCCATCGAAACATCGAAACGACAAAAAACTCATATAGAAGTATTTAAATTAACAAATTAGTATTTTTTAAGAAATATCAATCGATATCAACATTTTATTGATATTTCTACCAACAATGCCATAAAATTGAAATCTTGACATTTAAAAACTTGGGTGACTTACCGTCAAAGGAAGATGTTTAAAGAAAAAGGCTAAATATATGCGGTGTTAGCCCTGAATGTTCTTATTGTTTAAAAAATTTCAAGTTATATTTTAGTCTCTTATGTTTACATTTTCAAATTATATTTTTCCACTTATTAATGTTGAAATTGGTCGATGATAAGTTTATATTAACTAGTTAGGTAGAAATTTAATTATATTAGTAATTAAGCTGGAAGGAAAGTCATAATTTTTGCTAACTTCTTCAAAATTAGGAGGAATTTGAAACGTTACTCTCTTTAAATTAGCTTAGTTTCTTTTCTTATGTTTTTATAACTGAATTAAGTATCGTGTCATGTGATCTCGTCATCAATCAATTTTAAGATTATAGTAGCTTGACATATTAAAACGTAGGAATTAAATATTTGACAACTAATTATTATTTTTAAAAAGTTTATATTTTTGCATTTCTCTCCCTTAGTTATCAAACATTTAGTGGTGAAAATGACAAAGTTCCTCCTCAATGAGGAGGCAAGTATTTTCCAAATTATAATATACTAAAATTACTCCGAACTAATTACACCATTGTAATTACCATAATTATTTAATTACAATCATACTCTTGCTAAGTTTATCACTTATTTACTATAAATACACTTGACTAAGTTTATTAATCCTCTACATATATTCGTCTTTCGGAAAAGAAAAAAAATCCTCTACATATATTCATTTTCCCAAACATAATTAAATACAAATGGTGAAGGGTGTGCCTTTCTGCTTTGTTCCGGCTCTTCCACAATTTTTTTCAAGAAGTAAATAGCATGGATCGGGATATAATAGGGACCTCTCTTACTGTTGTGGAGACGATTTTCGAGGAGGATCCTTCTTCCTTGCTGGTTTCTGTGATGGCGAATAATGACCGGTTGTCGAGGATGTCCCCGTTAAAAGCAAAAAAAATAGCTTTCAAATTTTTTTATTATTATTATTTTTTAAAATTTTGCCAAAAGTTCAAATGTGTTTTTAAGGGAAAGTAAAGCATATCAAATAAATTGTGAGTAAACAAAAATAGAAAACCAAAAATCTAAGACACTGCTTACAAACGTTCGCGTTTCTCAGAATTGCATGATCCTAATACGCATTGATTCAAGAACAATAGAAGATCTTTATTTATGTTGGAAGAAATTAGAATTGAAAACTAGATTTTTCACAATATCAACAAAACTCCATGTTTTCAACCAATTGTGGATCTAATAAATAGCAAGATTGGGGCGAGTCCGACTGCACCTATCCGATGGAGACCGCCTACTCGTTTGACTTGGATGGATCGAATGCAGGAGGAATTGGCTGGCTGGTTCGTGATTGGGATGGGCATCTCGTTAGCCGACTGTCAACACCTGAGAAGAAAATGGCCCATTAAAGCCCTAGAAAGTTTGACAGTTCTGGAAGGTCTTAGAGCATTGAAGCAAATCATGAATACCTACCCTCGAGTTCAAGCCATCATGGAATCCGATTGTATGGAGATCATCAACCCGATTGTATGGAGGTCATCAACGAAGAAATTTATGATCCTACAAAGACAAAGCTGACTCACTGCTCACGATTTAGCCATGACCATTTTAAAGAACCCACTTTGATATATGTATCCACCTTCAGACATCAATTTTGTATAAAATTACGTATTTACCATCCTTATTTTTTGAATGGGGTCACACCTCAAAGAGAGATAACAAGGAGTTCACATAAACCCCCAAATAAAAAAAAACAGAGCCCACAAAAAAAAGCTCTCACTCTTAGCATCTATCTCTCATCGGAAAAAAAAAAATCATAAATGGAGCACCAAGTGCTTAAGAGGGATAAAGAGAGATAGAAATAAATATTTATGGTTTTTTTATGGTGAGTAAAGAAGAGAGAAAAAGTGGGTGTTAAATTTTTAAAAAAAGAGAGAATTTATAACGAGATGAGAGAGGAAATAGGAGAGAGAAAGGGAAGAGAAAGTAGGAGAGAGAAATGGGAGAAAAAGTGATAAATTGAAGAAAAAATGAAGAGGACAAGTGGACCCTCTTCCAAAAGGATTACTTTTGCCCAAACCCCTAGATTTTTTTGTCCTTACATTTTCTTTCTGTTAATCCAAAACTAGAAACGAGAAAAAGACAATAAACTTGTTTTTGAGAATGTTTCCGAGCAATGAGAAACAAGAAACATAAATAGTTGTCTGAAATTTCTTAATAAAATTGAAATCAATAAATAAGAACGTTAATAACGGGATCTCCAGTAATACTAACCAGGTAAAAGATTATTGTTTTCGAAAAACAAAGGTGTGATATACATTTTTATTCCTGGGGTATTCAAAATCATGAAAATACATTATATCAAAGAGAATGAGAAAAGACCACAAACCAAACACAAATCCAAGCCAAGGCTAAACCCTTGAGCTTTGCTACAACATATTTGATATTACACATCAAACAGAGAAGGAACAGAACAGTTTCTCCCTCAACCCCACCATTGATGCACTGCAACTCCCTCATCTTCCAAACTTCCATACAAAAGAAAAGACAAGCATTCCCAATAAACCCCTCTCTTGCTTCTCTCTTCTTTTCACCTCCATCTTCCCACCATTTCTTCTTCCATCCACAAGAACAATTCATCCACCACTTACATTGCCCTCATTTCCATCAGTTTCTCAACAAATCCCGCCTTCAGCCAATCCACAGCTGCATTTCTCACCGTGATTGATGACTTTGACTCCTCGGCTTGCCCCTTTCTTGGGTAGTTCTGATCAAAGTATTGGATCATGTCCCCATTCTCTTCAGGCAGGCCAACCGTGACGAAGTTGGAGACCGTTTGCCTCAGGCGTTTGAGAGAACCGTCGACAAGGTCGGTGATGTACTTGATTTTCCTCATAAGGTTGCTTGGTTTTGCCACGGCCTTGGTTGGTAGCTCATGTAGAATATCCTCCTCAAGGCCTCTCATTGCAGCCTTAGTGGTGTGTGATGAGAATTGGGTGAGGAGTCTTCTTGAAGCTGAAGAATAAACCATGTGATCAGGCATGGCTGTCTTCTCCATTGCCACAATAATGGAGCTGTATCTGCTGAGAAACACAGGTCTGTAATTTGGTTTCTTTTGGAAATGGTTTGATGGGCCACTGTTGGTGAATGGGAAGGCCAAAATGCCACCAGTTTTGAGGATTCTATCCATGAAATCAGAGTCCACATTGCCCCAAGCAAACACAAAATCAAAAGAATCATCAGAAAACAACCCACTCTGATCAAAATCAGAGTCCAGAACAATGTCAAGTTTGCGTTCGTCATTGTCCATCACACGAACCTGAGTCAGGCCGTCGGTTCCAGAGCTCAAAATGACAGCCTTACGGCCATTAATGGTGATGCCTTCGTAACCGAAATCACGAAAAAGCAGATCCAATTGCCCAGAATCGACCAAATCAGATACAGATAAAAACTCAGAGCTACTTTCTCGCCCGAGAATGGAAACAATACAAGGCAGAGTGAGAATAACCAAAGCCAAAAACAACGAACGAGAGATTACGTGAAGGATCCGTGGATCAGGAAACTTGATAACCAGATGCGTGTCAGAATTCCAGGCGCCACCGGCGCCATTTCTGAATCCTTTGATCTTGAGTTGGTTCTTGGCTCGATTAAAACGGGCAAAATCCATGGTGAATTCGATATGGATTTGGATTCGGATTCGAAGAATTGGTGGAAAAAAACCCAGAATCTAAAGCTTGAGAAGATGAGATTTCGATATAATGGGGGAGATTTCGGGAGAAGGAAGAAGTATGAGGAGAAAACCTCTAGCGAGAGCAAAACCTAGCAGCGGTGTGATTTCCACCCACGAGGGCGACTCGGGAGCTTCTGATTCCACACCAAATGAGCATCAACTGGCGCATCCTCTGGAACTCCATGGCCCTTGTCCTGAGAATCATCGACGAACCAGATCAGATCAACGGCGGCGCATCGCTGAAGATCCGACCGGAGCGGTGGAAGAAGGATCCGATGAGGGGAATGGATTTGGTTTCTGGTTTTCGAATGGGAAAATGGGAGACGAGAGATTGGGGATTTAATAGCAAAATGGCAATGGAGCGGTTTCGAAGGACGATGAGCCATCGTGCGTTGGAAAAACAAAACAAAACACAAAATGGCTTTATTTAGGCGATGGCGGGGCGTGTGGGGGCAGTGTTCTTTTCAGGTTTGAGTGGGGGATAGGGATTAGGGATAAATTTTGGCAATTGATTACCTTTTTACTCTATTTTATAATTTTATTATGGAAAAAATGAGGAGCATGAGAAGTTTCGGATTGGTTTGGTTCGGCTTTTTTGGTTGAACTAATTGAATATTGGTTGGTTCGATTCTGTATATGTTTTTGGATTCAATCGAGGTTGACTCATTAGTGGAAACTAAATGGAATTGAATCTCCCTCCTCCTAGATGTTGGAATAGAAGGAGAATTTTAGATGAAAAGATAGTTGTGCTGTGAACGAAGTTGCTGTCTTGAAAGCAATTTCAACACGATCTTAGTGTTATATCGTATGCATGCTTTGTTTTTCAAGGATAACACTAATCTAACTCAAGCGTGAACTCGTCGGAGTAAAATGGAATCAAAGAACATGCTCATAAATTCTTGTAGAAAAATTGTGGAAATACCAATCTAATCAATACACTTCTATCACTCTTTTAGAAGTCACCCAAGGTATATGAAAGAAAAGAAGAAAGACTTTAAGAAATTAATTCATGAAATTAATATGTAACATTAAAATTAATTAATTAAAATAATATCAATAATAAAATGCAATTAATTTCATAAATTAATTTAAAACGTAATTAATTTAATGCTTGTAAAAGTCATTTTTCTCTCGTCATTGTTTGACACTAGTTTCACAAAAGAAATAACTCATTTAGTCGAGATTACTAAATAATACATGACGTGACAAAGAGGGACAAAGAGAGAGGGAGGAATAGGGGAGGAGTTTTGTAAATGGCTTAGGTATGAATAAAATGAGAGCTAACCAATGAGAAATTGACACAAATAACCCTTAAAAGTTTTTGAAATGTTGACCCACCATCTTTAATTGTACCCAAATGACCCACTTTAATATTTAACTGAATTTAAATTGAAAAGAAACTACAACAGTACCCCTCGATTCAAAAAAGAAACTCTTCGAGATTTCTTCTCTGTTCGAGATTTCTTCTTCGTTCTCCCATCGCTAATTCCTCTTGCAAGAAAGTTAATCTTAAGATTAAAACTTCGAGGTAAGCTCGATTTCTGTTAACGTATATAGTGAGCGATCGATTTTGAAGATTAGGACTTGGTTTTTTATTGCGTTTGAGGAGTTAATGGTCTTTTTTTTCCGTCGATTCTGTTTTTCGATGCTTAGATGAAGAAATACGTGAATGATAAACCATCAATTTAGTTTTCCATCGACTTGGATTTCATTTTTGGGAAAGGAAATCTACTTTGTTTATTTGTTCTTGATTTTTTGCTCTCTATGGTTCTTATGTGTTGTGGTGGTGGTGTAATGTTTGTTGAAATGTCGGAGGTTGAGGTGATGGGAGGTTGAAGAAGACTGAACTCGGGCGAAGTGGGAGTAACCTCGAGCGTGGTTTAGGATTTAGGAAGGTTTTGGACGCTTTGGAAAATTTCCCAGGACAATCTTGGTTGAGTTTGAGCCCGAGGTATTCGAAATATGTTCAACCTCGAGGTTAACCGCAAGATTGAGCTCGAGGTATTTGAAGAGGCCGAACCTCGAGGCTCAACCTCGAGGTTCAGCCTCTTCCGAATACCTCGGGCTCGACCTCGCCCGAGGTTAAACCCGAGAAAAATAACAGAGAGCACAAATGTCGTGCGAGGTTGTGTGTATTTGAATTCCCTCGGGCCAACCTCGCCCGAGGTCGTTCCCGAGAAATTGGACAGAGGCTTAGAAACCTCGAGCCAGGTTTGGAATTTCTTCAACCTCACACGAGATCCATCCCACTTCGCCCGAGTTCACCCTTCTTCTTCAACCTCCACGACAAATATTTCTCAAACAAACCTCACACACAGAGACCACATAACTCAATTTGATAGAAAATATACTAAAGAACCAAAAACAATGAATGAAACAAAGAGTAAACAGTCCTCCTATTTTTTGAAAAATGAAATACACGAGAAACGAAACCTAAATCGATGCAATGTTATTCATGTTTTCGTTCATCAAAAAACACCAGAAAATGGAATCGACGAAAAAACATAATATTCAACTACTCAACAGAAATGAAAATCAAAACCCTAACATTCAAATTAATGGAAAATAACAAAAATTAACAGAAATCGAACTTATCTTGAAGGGAAACGGAGAAGAAATTTGAAGGAGAAGACAAAGGGATGAACGGTTTTGATTTTTGAATAGAGGGGTAACAGTGTAATTTCCTTTCAATTAAATATTAAAGTGAGTCATTTGGGCACAATTAAAAGGGGCGGGTCGAGCATTCCAAAAACTTTTGTAGGTTATTGGTGTCCATTTGTTTTGTGGTAATGGCTATTATTAATTCCATGTCGCTAAATGGCTGGCGTGATGCCACCGTGAAATTATATGTTCAAAAGACATTTTTTTTCTAAATAGCTTGTTTGGTGAGGTGGTTATGTGGTCCTTTTGATATTTATAAGGTCATGAGTTTGAACTTTTGTAATTTTTACTTTCAAGACTTATCACATGACCTATAGGGGCCGTTTGTTTTTTGGGAATGTAGATGTCCGGCATCTTCAGATGCCTAGAATTTTAGATGTTCGGCATCTTTAGAGGACCACGTTTGTTTCGTAGGAAAATATATAAGGATGTCCGAGAATATCTCGATAACCACGTTTGTTTTGGAGGATTTATTCATGAGAATGTTTTAAATTTATACAATGTTCCAAAAACGCCCTTACGAATATTCATATAATTTATACATTAATCTAACATAATTTGCATTTATATATCCAAATCGAGCATAGCTCAAATGGTTAAGGTACTTATCTTTGACCAAGAGGTCATGAGTTCAAACTCTCACTCCGAGTTGATTGATCGACTCTACGTTTAGTAGTAGAATCGAGATCGAACGGTTCAGTTGATCGGCTTGATTAGTGCTGCATTCTTTTACCTTATGTTAAGTTATGTTGGGATGGTATGCAACACTCCATTTCCACGTAATAGGACAAGTGAAAAACTACGGTGGCTTCTACAAATCCACGAAATTTTTAGCTCCCATATGCATACAATTCAGATTTGCTATCATGAATAAGAATCTATCAAGACGAAGCAATGTGTTCAAACTGCATGTATGATTATAAATGGGTGAGTCAAACTCAAAAATGATAGGTTTTAAGGCATATGCATACATATCAGCTGTACGTGACAATATGTTAATGAATTCCATCACCAAAACACACAAATCTCCTGTTAAGGATACCGCATTGAAAATAGAAGGGGTCTTACAATGGTTTATGATAAACATTGGCTATCAAAGCGAGCATAGCTTAGCGGTAATTGGCATATCTCTCCAACCAAGAGGTTGTGAGTTCGATTTCCCACCCCAACATGTTATACTAAAAAAATATTGGCTACTCTTTATAAAATATATTGGATACTTGAACAACTGACAAACTCATATATTAGATGCCAAAAATATATCATTGTAATGGGTCTCGTCTTTTTCCTTTATTCTTTTTAGAAAACATAACATTTATGCTTTAAAAAAATCAATGGAAATGGTATTTTCTTTTTCATGCCAAAGTGATACGTAGAGAAATGAATTTTGGTTGAAGTTTTCATTCTATATGTTAGTTTTTTTATTTAACGACATGTCAGACCAATACCACTGACCAATACCCACAATATATATATTATTGGCCTAATCCTAAAATTTTGGTAGTTAATTAACCACAAATAAACGAAAATTAACCATTTATTAGATAAAGTTAAAAACTAATTCAAAAAGCTTAAACAACCTCTAATTATAGAGATTACCGTCCCATTATAATAATTTAAATAACTTAAATAATAAAACCTTAAAATTGTTTAACAAAAAAACTAAACATTACTAAAATTAAACAAACAAATTCTCAACCTTGCTATCTATAAGAAAAGGAGAAATTGAAAGAACCCACGGAGAGAAATAAACAATGGATTCTTTAGTAAACTGATGTGTAATTTCATTTCTTGTTTTGATATTGGTGACGACAGGAAAACCATGTTCAGCTTTGGAGGATTCAAAATACCAACGGCCGTTGAGTTCATGGAGAGTGGGAATTGTAAACAAATTGAGCTCGGATCAAGCTTTGTTCCTCCATTGCAAATCAAAAGACGATGATTTGGGCAACCATGTTTTGAAAGTCGGCCAGAACTTCCAATGGCAATTTAAAGAGAATATGTTTTCGACTACGCTTTATTGGTGTACCTTTAGAACTCCAAAGAATTTACATGCATCGTTCGAAGTGTTTTGGAGAGAGAAACACGAGTGGCTATCTTATAGATGCAATTTTCAGTCTTGCATTTGGTATGCTAAAGATGATGGCATTTATTTACTAAACATTCCCCAAGGTTCTCTCGAGCTTATACATAATTGGGAATATGCTCCAACAAAATCCACAACTTTGTATAACTTTATGTAAAACTTAGACACAAATTCATATAAATATATCAAAATGAAAATATATTTGCCTAAAGAGTAATATTTTTTTTGTGTAATTTTATTTGCCTTAGACAATTAAGATAAAATGAAAATGAAGAAAAAGTGTATGATATATTATATGTATATAACCAAAGTAATAGTTAGGTATTTATTTGGTTAACATTTTGTTATTCAGTTAATACTTCTGTTTCGAATGCCTTTACATTATCGTTAAGGAGAATAATATACAAAATTCACGTTACTGTGAATTATCTCATGGTATCATAGCGTAAAGACACGCGTCGATAGATCCCCAATTTCAGAGCGATTTTCTTCTCCTTGATTTTCTCTTTCCATGACATCGTCGTCCTCCTTGAGTGGTGATTTATCACAGACTGCTAGTTCTTCGATTGGTAATCTACATTCACCAATCTTTCTGTTGTCAAATATCTGCAACCTTATGTCAATTCGATTAGATTCATCAAATTACGTCTTGTGGAAGTTCCAACTCACCGCAATTCTCAAGGCACACAAATTGTTTGGGTTTATTGAGGGAACAACAGTCCAACCTCAACAATTTCTGATCACAACCACAGAATCTTCTTCTGTGACTTCAATCAATCCAATGTTTGAAGAATGGATCGTCAAAGATCAGGCTTTCATGACTCTGATAAATGTCACGCTCTCACCTGCTGCTTTGGCCTATGTGGTTGGAAGCACCACATCGAAGGAAATTTGGGACGTTCTTGAGAAGCACTCCTTGTCAAATAGTCGGACAAATGTTGTTAATCTGAAAACCGATCTTCAGTGTCAAGAAGCCAGGGGAATCCATCAGTGACTATGTCAAGCGTATCAAAGAACTCAAAGACAAGCTTGCAAATGTATCGGTTGTTATCAATGATGAGGCTTTATTGATTTATGCCCTAAATGGCCTCCCTGCAGAGTACAATGCTTTTCGCACATCAATTCGTACTCGTCCTCAAGCCATTTCATTTGAAGAATTCATGTTCTCCTACTGTCTAAAGAATCAGCAATTAATAAGCAGGATAAACGCGAGGATATTCTTCCTCAACCTTCGGCTATGCTCGCTTCTCAGATCTCACAGCAGCGAAATAATTTTTCTCGAAAATCCTCTACTTCTGAACATCAAGGTAATCGAGGTCGTTTTCAACATACTAATCATGGTCGATTTTTGCCAGGAAATCAAGGTCGAGGCCGTGTTTCAAATTCGTTGTTCACTTCTACACAGTTTTCTTCACTTGACAATCGTGCTGTTTGTCAAATATGCAACTGTCCGGGGCACACTGCTATAGACTGTTATAATAGAATGAACTACAATTATCAAGGGAGACACCCTTCTATGCAGCTTGCAGCAATGGTAGCCTCTCAAAACCATAATTTTGTCTCTGGAATTTCTTCTACCGCTTGGCTTACTGACTCTGGCTGTAACGCTCATGTTACATCCGATTTGAGTCATCTCTCCAACGCCTCTAAATATAATGGTGAAGATCAAGTTTCTGTCGGCAGTGGGCAGTCCCTTCCTGTTACTCACTCAAGTTGTGGTATTCTCTAAACTCCATCCTTCTCCCTCTCTTTATCTCCTTTATTTCGTGTTCCTTCAATTTCTGCAAATTTATTGTCTGTCCATAGACTTTGTGTCGACAATAATTGCATTGTTGTTTTTTATTATGATAACTTCTTTATTCAGGACAAAACTTCGGGCGGTCTTCTTTTTCAAGGACCTAGTGTGAATGGCTTGTATCACATTCCTTCTTTGAAAGCCTCATTTTCATCGCCCCATGCCTTTGTTGCTTCCAGTGGACCAATTCCTCATGTCAATGCGGTTTCCTCTTATTCCCTATGGCATAATAGGTTAGGTCATCCTTGTCATCATGTATTTCGTACTATTCTTAGTCTTTTACATTTACCATGCTTTAAATCAAATAAATGTTTCTATGAACATTGTTTACATGGTAAAATGTGCAAATTACCATTTTCTCGTTCTGTTTCTACTACTGAGTTTCCTCTTAAGATTGTACATTCTGATGTATGGGGCCCTGCTCTTGAAATTTCTGTAAATGGCCATAAATACTATGTTTCTTTTGTGGATGATATGTCTCGCTATACTTGGTTTTTCCCCTTGCTCTTAAATCTTATGTTTATCATGTCTTCATTAAATTCAAGTCTTTAGTTGAAAACCTATTCTCTTTCAAACTTAAAATCTTTCGTAGTGATGGAGGGGGTGAGTTTGTTAATAATCATTTTAACTCTCTGTTTAGCACTCTTGGCATACTCGATCAAAAGTCTTGTGCCTATACTCCTGAACAAAATGGCGTTGCTGAATGTAAGCATCGTCATATTGTCGAAATCGCCCTATCTTTAATCTCTAAATCATCTCTACCGCTCTCCTTTTGGCCTTATGCTTTTGCTACTACTGTTTTTCTTATCAATCAAATGCCTTCATCTATTCAACATGGTAAATCTCCCTTTGAGTGCCTTTTTAAAAGACCTCCGAACTATTCCCATCTTCGTACTTTTAGATGTGCATGTTATCCTCTTCTAAAACCCTATAACTCTCTTAAACTTCAACCAAAACATCTAGGTGTGTCTTCCTTGGTTATCCATTGGAATATAAAGGTTACTTGTGCTACGACATGAGCAATGGTAAAATGTATACATCTCGTCATGTTCTTTTTGATGAGTCTACCTTTCCTTTTGCTTCTCACTCCACTTCATCCTCGTCTTCTTCTTCATTTTCCTCAAACCCATCTTATAATTCTCTATTACCTCTATTTCTTTCTTCCCAAACCTCACCAACTTTGTTTCCCACACCTATTTCTACTTCCAATATTCCCACGATCACAGGTACTGTTTCTGAACCATTTTCTGCTAGGCCTACTGCTGCTATGGGTCCATTTGATGGTGATAATTCACCTTTGCTCACTGCTACTGCTACGTTCAGAAATGGGTGTAGTAGCTTTAAATTCACCTACCATGACTGTCACGGGTACAACAGTACCTACACCTGCTATGTCTCTGGTTCTTCAATTAATGCTGCTATGGATGTAGGACTTTTGGGTACAGCAATTCCTCTTAATCCTTTGGATACAGCAGTCAATTCAAGGCAATATCCTTCGGGTACAGCAGCAAATTCAGAAGTTGCAGTACCCATTGGTCCAAAAGGGACATCTATTGGTCCTTCTATTGGTATTGTAAATGGTCCTTTGGTTCAGAATACTCATCCCATGCTAACAAGAGGCAAGTCCGAAATTTCTAAGAAAAAAATATTTCTTACTACCACTATTCCAGATGACTCTGTTAAACCTTCTTCATTCTCAAAAGCATCATCTTCCTCTGTTTGGTAGTAGGTCATGGTGGATGAGTATGATGCCTTGATTAAACAAGGTACTTGGGTTCTTACTCCATTGCCTACAAACAAAAGTGTTATTGGTTGTAAGTGGGTGTATCGAGTTAAGCGTAATCCTGATGGTAGTATTGCTTGTCATAAGGCCCGTTTGGTGGCTAAGGGTTATCACCAAGAAGAGGGAATTGATTATGAGGAGACTTTTAGTCTCGTGGTTAAGAAGCCAACGGTTCATATTATTTTCTCTTTGGCTGCTCAATTCAGTTGGCCCCTTCGTCAGCTTGACGTAAAAAACGTTTTCCTTTATGGAACGCTCCGTGAAGAGGTATATATGCAGCAACCTCAGAGTTTCGTTGATTCCCAACATCCTACTCATGTCTGCAAACTTCTCAAAGCACTCTATGGACTTAAGCAAGCACCTAGAGCTTGGTTTGAATGTTTTACTTCTCATCTTCTGACTCTTGGTTTTGTTGCTTGGATTGCTGATTCTTCATTGTTTATCCGACGGGATCGTACTTCTATTACATACCTTTTATGATATGTTGACGATATCATTGTGACTGAGAGCTCGTCTTCTTATATTAATACTTTGGTTGAGTTGCTGCGTTCTTCCTTTGATATGATTGATCTGGAAAGCTTGAGATATTTTCTTGGTCTGGAGGTTACTCGCTCTGTTCATGGTATTCATGTCAATCAGACCAAGTATGCTAAGAGATCTTTTACATCGTTTTGGCATGGCTTCGACAAAACCATGTATTATGCCTCTTGCACTCAAATCATCAATGTCTCAGTCTGATTTTTGCTCTGATGATGATGCTCGTAACTTTAGGTCCATTATTGAGGCCCTTCACTATTTGACTTTTACACGGTCGGACCTTGCATTTCCAGTCAGCCGCCTGTCTCAGTTTATGTAGAAACCTACTGCTGACCACTTAGTTGCTGCCAAGTGCGTACTTCGATATATAAATGGTTCTCTGAATACTGGTTTATTATTTCGAGAGGGGTCCTCTGATTCTTTGAGTCTACATGCTTACTCTAACTCCGATTGGGCAGGTGATTCTGTTGACAGGCGTTCTACTTCTGGATTTCTTATTTTTTTGGGTGCAAATCCGATTTCTTGGGCGACTAAGAAGCAGTCCACTGTTTCACGTCGTTCTACTGAAGCGGAGTATCGTTCGCTAGCTATTACGGCTGTTGAGTTATCTTGGTTGTGGCAACTTTTGTGTGAGCCGCATATTTTTGGGTCCAAGCCACCTATTATTTGGTGTGATAACATGTCTGTCATTCACCTTGCCAAGAATCCGGGTTTTCATGGGCGAACAAAGCATATAGAGATTGATTTTCACTTTATCAGAGAACGTGTTGTTCGTGGTGATATTTCTCTTCGCTTTATTCCTCCTGAGGCTCAACTTGCTGATCTTTTTACTAAGCCCCTTACTGTAGCTCGGTTGTCTTTCCTTTTGTCCAAACTTTTGCCTACCTAGGCATAGTTTGAGGGGGGATATTAGGGAAATTGACATAAATGGCCCACTGAAAAAAACTATTTGCTCAAATAGCCCACAATTGAAAAATTGTTTTCAATGGACCACCATATTAAAATAATGAATCTAAAAAATGTTGGAATTACGTTTATACCCTCAATTAAAAAACAACCGTTGAACGCTCGTTTCCCTCTCTTCATCTTTCTCGTGCGTTTCAACTTCTTCCCCTTCTTCCTCTCTTGATCTTTCTCGCTCGAACCACTGAAGTTATTCAAGTCACTTCTTCTTCCTTCTTCCTCTCTTAATCTTTCTGGTGTATTTCTTCCTATTCATTTCGCCCGTTTTTCTGTTATCGTGCGTGCTTTTCAACGCCTCGCGAATTGTTCCCGTTGAATGTCTTCGACTGCGCCTCGCCCGCGAAACCAAGGTTAGGATCTCATCTCACTAAACCTACACTTAATAGCCATGGGTCATGTTTAATTTCGCTGTGGAGTTCTTCTTTGACGTT
>NW_019104507.1:213434-233543 GCF_001995035.1 Momordica charantia
TTCTCTCAGAGCTGAGTACAAGATGAACTGATGAAAATTAAAGTCCTTCGTGGGAATGTTTGTTGAATATGCGAGTTAGGTGTTTTCCTTAATTGGAAAACTTCAATTTTCGGTTAAGACAGATGCATTTCACGGACGTGAAATTAATGTAGGTTAACAAATTCTCTACACTTCTCGCCCATGAAATTTTCGACCTCGCCCGAGAATTTAGTCGTTTTTTCAGGGGTAGTTGGGTACATTTACTTTTTCTGACGGTACTAATTGGCCATTAGAAACATTTTTTTAGGGGTGGGTCATTTGAGCAAAAAGTTTTTCGTTGGAAGGCCATTTATGTCAATTTCCCGAGATATTATATGTATTATAACGAAAGTAATAGTTGGGTATTTATTTGGTTAACATTTTGTTATTTAGTTAATAGTTCTGTTTCGAATGTCTTTACTATAAATAGGGCAGTGATGTAATATTTCATTAAGGAGAATATCTCAAGTACACTAACATGTAGTATGGAGATTTGAACCTATAATCTGTTATCTATTTAACGATATTTTTTAATGATGGATTAAGAGCAGTGACCATAATGAACCATTTTAAAAATACAAGGACTAGAAGGAACATTTTAAAAGTACATGGACCAAAATGAACTCTGAAAGTACAGTAACCAAAAAGAGTATTTTAACCTAGATTTTATTTTTCATATAACCTCTCAATTTTGAAAATAAAAGAAAAAAAAACAATAGAATCATATATAATTTCTCCCTTTAAAAAAATAAAAGAAAAATCTTCTGTGATTCCCTATTATTTTTATTGAAAATTTTAAAAATTCCTTTATATAAATATATTAATTTTAAAGAAAAGAAAAGTAGGATATTCAAATCCCAATTTTCTTTAAAAGTAATTTTCTTATTTGGTGCAATCATCTTACGGTCTCAAACTTAAAATAATTTTTTTTCTTCAATTTATAACTATATATTTACAGTTTTTTTTGGTCTAACTATTGTTAGCAATTTCAAGGTTTATTTTTCTTTCCAATTAATATGTTGCATTATGTATAGGTAATATATTTACTATAAATTATTGTACTAATAAATATATATATATATATATATATATATATATATATATTCTTCATTAATCATCAAATTTTTTTATATTTAATTGTTGTTATTTTATATAATTTTACTTTGAATTTAAAATAAAAAATTTAGAAAACTAATTGTCTAATAACTAAAATACAATATTACAATTTTTGTTTTATTTTTTATATCAAATATATATAAGTTAATAAAAATTAATTTTAATAAAATATTTTTTAAAAATTAATTGAATAAAAAGCATTATAATTCTTATTAAATAAAAAATTCTATTTATTATTTCAAGTTTCATTCTCCTTATTTCTTCTATATTACCATATAAAAATTCATCATGTTTTTTATTGAACAAACTAATAATCAAAATACTAATATCATATAAAATTTTGGAACTGTTACTTTTTTTTTGATACAACACGTGGGGGTAGGGGTTCGAACTCATGATCTATTGATCAGAAATAGATGCCTTAACCACTTGAACTATGCTTGGTTTGACATCTATTTCATAATATTAAAATTCGTAGAGAAAATAATGATATACTAAATTAATAATTCAATTTAGTTTTGAATTTTGAGATTACTAACTCATAAATTATTTCTACTAAATTTTAAGTAAGCCTCCCTCGACGAAAATCCTGGATCCGCCACTGAATAGCTTGTTTGGTGAAGTGGTTATGTGGCCCTTTTGATATTTATAAGGTCATGAGTTTGAGTTTTTGTAATTTTTACTTTCAAGACTCGATCATATGACCTATAACTATAAGGTACTATAAACGTTGCAAAGTCGTCGTTGGTAGTCAAAACAACAATATTTTAAAAAATAATTTTTAAAAATTACAATATTTCAAAAATAGTTTGGAAATATATGTTTTTAAAATATGTTTAAAAATAATAATATTTTTTTTTTAATCCAACGTGAGAGAGGGAGTTTGTCAACGTTGAGTAGGGGTGTAAATGACCGCTCAATTAGCCCTTGGTTTAGTGGTAGAATTGAAACCAATCAGTGATTAGTGCTGTATTCTTTGTTAGGTATGGTGCGACTCCGATACCTTATCAATACTCGTAGGTTGGATTCCAAAATTAATAGACAATGAGATAAGTAGCTCATGTACTTCATAAAGCTTGATACGTTCTTTGATCTTTTTAATGTGAGATCCTTAACACTAAATCTGTTTTAGGTCATATGAGGCTAATGATTCATAGTTCAAGTCTTCAATCAATTCTTAAGAATCTAACCTAAGCATAGATAAACAAATTAAGGAACTTATTTTCAACTAAAAGAGTCGTTAGTTCAAACTCTCACCCCAACATTGTACTAAACAAAAAATCTTAAAAGAAAACTACATTCATCTAATTTTTATATATGAAAAGATTTAATTCCATCTTATACAATTGTCAACTAAAAATAAGAAACGTCTCATTTTAACACCAAAAATAAAGATGGGCAATTGCAAAATTAGCAAAAAAAAAAAAGAAAAAGAAAAAGTTTTTTGTAAAATTAGCAACCAAATATCAATTCTGCAAAAGTAATAAAATTTGGAGGCGTCAAGTCTAATTTACACCTCAAGTCTTAGATATATCTCATAATCATGTCATTTAGACCATGTGTACTCACAAGGAATCAGAATGACCCTGAATTGAAATGAAAATCAATCCGAATCAATGTAAATGAAAATTGCTATTCTTTTTTACTTGAAAGTTTGAAACTATCTAAAATCACAATAAAAAACCAATTCAGATTGTTATCGGAATCAGACATATGATTATTACCATAATACCCTTATCTTATTGTAATTCATTTAAAATTATATTATATTACTTAAATGATTTCAATTCTATTTAATAGTAATAAATTTTATTTTTTATATTGAAGTTTTAAAAAAAATCTTTTTGATATTATTATTACATTATTTATTTATAATGAATTTCTCTTATCAATTCAATTCAAAATTAAATAAATAAAAACTTAAACAAGGGTTGCAATCTTCATAAATTAAATTACAATCTGTTAAGTTGACATAAATAGTTCTAAACATATAAGTTATGTCCATATATTTATTAAAACCAGGGCCGGATTAAGCTATAGGCGAGCGAGGCGACCGCCTAAGGCCCCCATTTTAGGAAGGCCTCATATTTTTCCTATAATATATAATATTGATATTTATTTAATTTAATTTTTAATTATAAATAAATTTAAATATAATTTTTTTATAATATTGAAAATATACACTACTAAAAAAATCCACAATTAATAGGTTCATAAATTTCGATTTGCCTAAGTTGGGAGTGTGGGAGACATTCCATATTTTTTCATCTTTTTATTTATTTTTTTCACTAACCAAAACTTTTCAAGATCTATAAAAAAACTTCATAAATATATTATTTAGGATACACTAATTTTAGGTTCGAACTCTCACTCTCTCTGTGTAGTAGTCTCCACTCTCCCCTCTCTCATTCTCAGTACTCTCCATCTCTCTCAAATCTCAAATTTTTATCTTGATCTTCTGTGTGGTCTCATAATATTATCAATTGCTATGGTAGAAATCGAACCTTCTTATTTCCTCAATTCAACCTAGCGCTTCAAAGTTCCAGGTTTTTCATTCAAAATTTTTTACTTTTTTTTTTATAAATTATTTCATACTGTTGATTGCTCAAAACCTAATATAAGAGATTTACTTATACTTAGAATATCAATATGTGAAAATATGAATGTAGATATGAAAATATAAAATAAAAGAAGAGTAAAAAAACATAAATCTTAAAAAGGTGCTCTCGATAAATTTGTTATTGGAAGTAAAAGTAATAAAAATGATCAAATTATAGAAGAAATGATAAATATAGACAAATCAAGTGATAAAATAAAAATAGTAGATGATAATATGGTTGTTGAATAAATGAAGCATCTAATCATGAAAATCAAACCAAACCAGAGCGAGGAACTATAGAAAAAAAGGATTGCTAAGGAAATTGGAAATGATATGAAAATATAATCAATATTTCACGAAAAAATAACGATTCAAAAAATAAAAAACAATTTGATGAGAAAGTTGATATTGAAAAAAAACGATCACTGCAAGATTCAATTTCACGTATATGGAAATATCTTTTAACTTCTTATTTGATAGGAAAATTTTAATTTCAAAGTCATTAGATGATGATAATCTGAAAAGATATTGTAGTAATCTTGAAAATATATAAAAACATGATACATGTACTGACATTATCCATTTAGATTTATTTTTTGAATTAAAAAAATTAAGAGAAGTCTTGTAAAATTAAACTGACTATCCTATCAAAATATTAAATTATATAAAAAAGGTAAACGCTTTTACAAATGCATATATTGCTTATAAAATATTATTAACCATACCGGTAACTGTTGCTTCTGCTAAAAGAAGCTTTTCAAAATTAAAATTAATCGTATTTAAGGTCAACTTTGTCACAAGAAAGATTAAATTAAATGGAGTGATCATATTGTTCATTGAAAATGATATATCAAAGAACTTAGATTATCAAATTTTGATACATAATTTTGCATTTCAAAAAGTAAGAAAAATAAATTTTGGATGATCTTTTCTATATTAAGGCCTCTAAATCAAAGTTTTGTCTAAGATCCCCTTCATGTTGAGTCGCCTCTACTCAAACCCATCATTTTCCAACTTTTCATCAAAAAAAAAAAATAATAATAAGATGAGTCATTCAAATATTATATAAACTATTTCCACCGTCGTAAAGCCTGTCCCCGTACAATCTCATTGGCAATTCATCACTCATACGATCCTTTTCGCACAAATTAAAAAGAAAAAATTATAAGAAATTTTACATTAAAAAAAATCTACAATGGTAAAGCCAATCTCAAATAGAAAAATCCATATTGTAAAGTCTCTCTTCTCTCACTCCTAAAGAACAAATTTACAGAAGAAAAAAACTACCATTGTAAAACCTCTCTCAAATAGGAAAATCTCATTGTCAATTCACCGCTCATATGATCTTTTCACAAATTAAAAGAAAAAGGTGAAAGAAAATTTAGAGAAAAAAAAACGAATCACCATAATCAAAGTCACACCATTTAGTCTCTGACTTACTTTTAATATACCTTATTTAATTACTGATATATATACTATTGATAAATTATTGAGCTTTTCATATATCACTGATATAACTTATTTAATTATTGATATATATGTGTGTGCTGAAATACCTGATTTGATATATCATTGATAGATCTAATTTTATATATCATACCTAATTTGAAAGTTCATATACTTTGAAATGAATGTTGATATACCAATGATATACTTGAATGTTGATATATTATGTTTTACTCCAACAAAAAAAAATTCATTTAGAATTATAATTATAGGTGGAAAGTTTACTCAAAATTATAAATCTTAGATAACATCGTAGAAACTTTTCCCTAAACCCAAATGGAATTGTTCCAAGAATGACTTTTTAAACATTGTTTATCATTTAGAATTAAGTGATGTCATTCACAATTGCTAGTATATTTAATAAGGAGATTATCTAATAAAAGCTATGCCTTTAACATTCAAGGAAATATAGCAAGGTTTGACCTAAAAAAATTATGTTTGATCACTTGTCTAAATTGTGATGAATACACCAATTCGATGAAATTTACCGAGAAAATAAAATAATTCCTTACATTAGGAATAGATAGAAGGGATATCACAACTTTATGCATAGGTTTTGAAAAATCAGGGTGTAATCGGTGTTCCGCACGGCAAGTCCGACTAGATTGGTTTAACTCCCTAATCTTTTCAAATTCAAATTAATGTTGTTAATATATGTGTAACTACTATTATACGAAATCTTCCATTGTTTTATTTCTAAATTTAATTCTCTCACCTCTTCTATTTAAAGGTGAGAACTTACAGTATTCAAACATACATAAATCAAATCAAAAGCTTTTCTTAAATTACTTTCTTTTCTGCGTTAATTGCTTTCTTTACTTGCTACCAGAGTAGGTTATAACGATCTCCAACTTATCCAATCAAACTGTGATTCCACTGGCAGTAGTGAGTGACACCATCTTCACTAGTCCGCCATTGAATAACCTACTAAATCAAATTACCTCTATGGACGGAGGAAACTTCCTACTGTGACATAATTAGGATTTACCAATCCTGTGAAGCTAACAGGAGACAAGCCATGTCCTCCCATGAATCTTGTTCCAACAGACTCACCAACTAATGTAGAAGGCATCACCTCATTGCAATCTTCCCCCACTTTAAACTTTGCGTACGAGGCGTGGATCACAATAGATCAACTACTCTTGAGTTGGCTTTACAACTTGATGATAGCAGACATAGCCATGTAAGTGATGGGTATTTGCACCTCGAGAACTATAGACGACAGTTCAAGAACTTTTTGGTGTCCAATCCAGAGAGGAAAAAGACTACCTAAAATAGGTATTTCAACAAACCCGCGAAGGCTCGTTACAAATGACCGAATATTTAAAACTTATGAAAAATCATGCTGATAACTTGGCCTTAGTGGGTAGTCTAATATCTGTCGGAGACTTGGTTTTCTCAAATATTGACAGGCTTAGATGAAGAGTACACAATCCCATCGTGGTTGTCATTAAAGGAAAAGTAAATCTATCATGGTCAGAAATACATGTGGAGCTTCTAACCTATAAGAAATGGTTGGAATACCAAAACTCCCTCCAAGGTGGTGTCTTGATCAACTAAACTCAAACATGCACCACGAGCATGGAATGATGAGTTAAAGTCCATGTTGTTATCCTGGGGCTTTCAACACTCCAAATGAGATGTCTCTCTTTACTACCTAAGGTCATACTTACAATTATTCTTCTTCTAATCCATGTTGATGATGTTATTCTCACATGAAGTGACGACATCCACATTCATTGATAAATTCATTTGTATGCTGGACAGTCAATTTGTCCTCAAGGATCTCGATCGATTGCGCTACTTCCTCAACATTCAAATTGACCACTTGCCTATGGTCTCTTACTTAGTCAAGCAAAATATATTGACGATCTACTCTCTAAACTAAACCTGTAGCACCTCAAGTCGTGCCCATCTCTCGCTGTCACTAGCACCCAGCTCTCCCTCAGTGATGATCAACTCATGACAAACTCTTTTCTCTATCGCAACACTGTGGTGCATTGCAATACTTGACACACACCCAACAGAACATTTCTTACGTCGTAAACAAGTTCAGTTAGTTTTTATAGGCCCCCACGGATGTTTATTGGAATTTCGTCAAACGTGTTCTTCACTATCTTAAGTGTATTCCTACCCTCAGTGTGGTTATTTAGCATATTGATTGTCTCACTCTCACAGCTTACGCAGATGCAGACTAGGCCGTCAGCATTGACGATCGCAAGTATAATGCTACATACTGTGTTTTCTTTGGTGACTCATTGATATACTGGTCCTCGAAGAAGTAGAATGCTATTGCTCGATCCAACACTGAGTCTAAATATCGGGCTCTGACCCATGCCTGAAATGAGATCACTTAAATTCGACAGCTTCTTCAACAGTTTGGCTTCCCTTTTTTCCACTACACCGATACTTTGTGTGATAATCTCAAGGCTGATGCCTTAGCCTATATGTTGGGTTTGGTGCCCTTAGCTTGGGTATTTGTAATTTATGAACAAATTATTTATTCAATAAAGAGTTATCTTATTATTTCTTTACATTACTCATATTCCAATAAACTAAGATCCAAAGTTTTTTAATGTAACTAGAATAGTATATATTTGATATACAGTATATATTTACTATACAATGTACATATTTTATATACAATATATATTTACTATACAATGTAAATATTTGATATACAATATATATTCGACATACAAGTGGATAATGTTCTAGTAATAACCTCAATGGTCTATAGTACACAAATAAAGTTGGGTACCTTATCCTGGTAACACTTAGGGATATGACTTGGTAACAGTTACAAACGACTCTATCCATGTTGTTCATGTAGTGACATGCGAGTGAGGGTATTCCATACAATGAGTTTATATAAGATCGGACTTCGAAATCATTAACATCGTTAACTATTTAGATTAATATTTCACAAAATGATCATGTAACTCAATCTTAATCCTGAGTGAGTTCCGAACTCCTATCTACGAGGGTTTGTCATTTGATTTGTATGGGTGAAAGTGACTTAGGTTGCCGACTCAAAATTCCTATCATTTTGGAGACGGAACCGAGTAGAGAGTTGGAAACGTAATTACACCATATGAAATTCACTCTTTCCCGACTTTAGGAACTAATTAAGAAGGAACGACCACGTACCTTAAAAATTGTAATTCATTTTAAAAGTGACAATTTTGATCCCTTAATTTATTATTAATATAGGACAAATATTTTAGCTATCAATTATAAATCTCCAATAAATAAATGGTTAACCAAAATTTTAGGTGGGTGGAGTGTGGAGGTACTTATGCTAAGTTAGAAGCCCTAAATAATCATAACCTAACAACAAAGCACAGAGAAGGAGAACTGCGGTTGCAGAACAGAGCAGCAATGGGAGTGGAGAAGGAGGTGCTGAGACCTGGAACGGGGCCCAAACCCGCCGCCGGCCAGTTGGTCACCGTCCACTGCACTGGTTACGGTCAGTTTTCTGAGACTAGTCGTCTTTCATTTCCTCCAGAAATTGAGTTTGCTTTTGCTCCTTCTTCAGTTACATCTTTGTTTAGCGGCTTTTTTGCTCAATTCAGTCTGACTAGTGTTTGATTCTACGTTTTTTTTGCATACTATTTTTCAATTCGGCAATTACAGTTCAAAGGTTGAATCGTGAGATCGAATTCTGAGGGGTTTCATAGTGGTTTGATCATAGATGATGGTTCAATATATATATTTTTTCTTTTTTTAGTACTGCTGAATCAAGATGTATATCTCTTTGCGTATTTTTTTTCTCCAACATTGAATTGTGTATATCGTCTGTTTGTAAGGATCGAAATGATTGAAAGGTTATAAAGCTACAACTTTTAACACTTTGAGCGTTGATTTCATTTGTTTTATTATCTACAATGCCAACGCTTGAGCCTGGCTATTTTTTTCATTCCCTTCTTTGTAGAGCACCAAATTGTCTATGAAATTGTTTGTCATTGATCTTGCATAATAATCTACTTTTACGTTCAAATCTTTACTAAAAATGATGTGGTTAATGGTTAGGTAAGAATTTGACAGTTGATATAATGTTTTATCAAGGGAAATCACTATTCTCCTTTCCTTTAATGTTATACTCTTTCGTTTTTTTTTCACTGTTGAATTTCTTCTTCAGGAAAGAATGGTAACCTGTCTGAGAAGTTTTGGAGGTAAGCTGTTTGCCCGTCTATTTATATCAAATCTGCATTACAATGTACCTGAAGATTTACTTACTGATGCCTTATAAACTTTTATTTAGCACAAAGGACCCTGGACAGAAACCTTTCTCATTTAAAATTGGTCAAGGCTCAGTTATAAAAGGTATCGTCCTGCATATTCCATTCCTTTTTCTTCCCTTAACTTGGGAAATTTATATCAAATCTGCTTATAATTATTGATCAAACACTTATTTTATTCCTTATTTCTTTTCGCTCCCTTAACTTTGAAAAATTATATTTTCGTGTCAAACTTACAAGTTTTTTTCACATTCAACTTTGAGAATACCAGGGACAAAGTTGTCATGAAAATATCATGGACAAAAAGTTATCATGAAAATATCAGGGACAAAGTTAATGATATGTACATTAGGGACAACTTTATATATTTAGCATAATAAAACTTAGAGTTGATTTGGGGGTAGTCTAAGATTGGAAGAACCATGTTTGTAAATTGTTGATGCCAGGTCACTCTTAGTCTTTGCAGTAAAATACATATAGGTATTTCGTGTGGACACTTTAGCACCCTTTTACTGGATGTAACCTTTTCAACAGTCATTGGAAGTGACAACTAACTCGAGAAGTTTAAAGATTGAGTATGAAATAATAATGCCATGATTGTTCAGGGTTACAATAAGAGTTGAACAATAATTTAAAAGGATAAAGCGCTTTACATGTTCAACTCTAGGCTTCTTTGTTCCATTGATGTAACAAAATGCTGTTTATTTATTTATTTTTTATATTTGAAGTATTATTTCTACATCGCCATATCAATAGTTTTTCTTTTATTTATTTTTGTTCTGTTTTCCAATCAAAGGATGTATTATTCGCAGCTTCATAGGGCTCATTAAGTCACTTTCTAGAATTCAGTTCACTATTTTATCTTATTTCCAAAGTATGATTGATGTTTTCAAACATTTAAGCATAATGGATGCAACTAGAGTCTTTCTTAGCCATGCAAATCTCACTCAAAAATCATGGATCCTTAGTGCGGGATGCAAAGAAAATTTTGTTAATTTTTATAAATTTGCTATCGCTTCTTGAAAAATGTTATTTGAATATTTGCTGGCAATTAACTATTTTGATGTTTATTTAGAATCTGGAATTTATTTATTCATCTCTTTGATGGAATTTGTAGGATGGGATGAAGGTGTGCTTGACATGCATCTGGGAGAAGTTGCTCGTCTCCGGGTAAAATATTTACTTCTGTTTCATTCTCCAAATGATACACACTCTTAATCCAATCACTAGTTCGTAAGAAATATTCTGTTTATGTTTATACACATAAAAAATGATTTGAACGACCATATTGGTCTCCACATTTAACAGCTTATAGTTTTGTTTTAGTCACCAAAAAAATGTTTCAATTTCTGTATTATGGGCAGAAATTTTTCTACTTGAGTAACATAGTAGAGTCGGAATGGTTTAAATGTGTCCAGTTCTGAACTTGGGATATTTTTAAACACCCTAAGTTTAGGTTATTACGAGAGTAGCCATTTGTCTTCCCAATCCCGATAATGATACATAATAAAAATGGCCCTTCATGTAAGTAAATTATTTTCTTAAAACTCTGGAGCCCTGGCTGCTATGCTATGCAGCAATGTGCTCACATCTTAGGTCAGTTTGAAAACCTTCCTATTTCTTGTTTCCAATTTTTTAGAAACATAAGCATTTGATAACTAATTCTTGTTTTTTTTTTCTCATTTTCAGAAACATTCCCAAAATTCTATACAAATTTTAGAAAAAGAAAAAACAAGTTTTTTGGTTATTGTTTCCGTTTCTAGTTTTTCAAACTCATATATAAAAGTAATGTTTTAACATTTTTTTACTGATAGAATGCATAATAAATGTTAATAATTAAATATGACATCAAATTTTGTAATATTATATTTGAAAAAATAAAGTTCCATGTAATATTTTTGTTTTCTTTAATTTAATATTCGAGAGAACAAGAAATGGTTACAAAATACATTTCCGTTTCGTTTTTCAATAAACAAACAAAATCTTGTTTTTTCTTTATTAGAAAAGAAAGAACGAGAAACGGGAGAAATCAAAAACAAGAAAGGAAAATGAGAATGTTACGAAACTGGCCTTTGGATTATTAGCTGCTAATAGAATACATGATTTTCACATATTATCATATCTGGCTCACCTTTTCTTTTTTCCATGTTGGATGAATGTCCAGTGCTCTCCAGACTATGCTTATGGCTCTGGTGGGTTCCCTGCATGGGGCATACAGCCTAATTCAGCCCTGGTCTTTGAAATTGAAGTTCTGAGCGCTCAGTGAGACAAACTGGTTTGTTTTCTTTCAAGTCTTTCTACACCAGCATTATAGTTTGTTATCAACAACTCTGCTTTCGTCTTCGTTTCGTGATGATGTGTAATTGTTATCTACTCGACACGTTAGGTTTGTTTAGTTTCGGGTTAGCTTGGAAACTCTCTTGGTTATGAAGCTGTGACTGCTTGGCCTTGGTTATCAAGGCTTTGTTGGCATGACAAACAACTCTATATCCTATAATGCCTATTTAGTATTTAGTTTGCTATATTCATTGGCATTGGGTATTGGGTAACATGTTTTGGGGTCTGTTGAGGGAGTGCTTACATTAAAAAGTACCTTCATTAAAATTGGGTTTTAGAGTCGTTTGGCAATGTTTATGTTTTTCACATAACTATTTGGTTGTTGTTGATATCGAAATTTTTGGAAACAATATTGGTTACTTGTTCCCATTTCCGGTTTTTCAAAAACATAAATGAAATTGTTAAATTTCAATGCTTAGTCCTTGAATTTTAGGGGAGTGTTTAATAGATTTCTAACTTATCCAGTAGGTTCTTAAACTTTCTATTTTCAGTTTTGTTAAAAATTTTATCTTATTATTATTATTTTCTTGAATTAAACATATTAGGTGGAGATTCAAAAACCTATGACAACTTTTGGTGGATTATATATACCTTAACTAATTGAGTTATGCTCAAGTTATTAGATAATATGGACTCGTTTAGTAACGTTCTTGTTTTTTTGTTTCTGCTTCTGTATAACCTCGAGATTCATGAATTCAAGTATGATAAAGCAATATTTTCATCTACATTTTGGAATAAATTGGAAATGGGAAAAAGAAAGAAAATTTTGTTTTGTTTGTTTTCAAAATTTCTATACAGTAGGAAAATTAAAGAACTTAAATCTGGAAGAGGAATTTTGAAGCCCTATTTTGCTCAGAATCAGGCAAAATAATCTATACTTTCATTTTTGTGTCATTATAAAAAGCCGTCAATTACAATTAACCAAGTTGTCAATACAAATTGTAATCTCTTCTTTATAAGTTAGCTCGAGACTTTTTCACTCCTCTAGTACACGAAGTGACTAGGGACACATGCCCCCTAGATTTATTAAATTATATATAGTGTACTATTCGATGGGCAAAATAGCCTTTACTTCGTTGCCTTCCTCTCACACTAGCGTACCCCTACCTTCGTGTATGTCGTTTGCGAGACTCAATAGTTTCAGTTTTTTAAATATATTTTTTCATAAATAAGGAGTTATTTTTGAAAATATGCTTTACATTTAAAAGAAATAATTTTAATTTTAACTTTTTATGTTTAATTAAATTTATATTGTAGCTAGTATTATGTTTCTATTCAATTTCTATCATTAGCCTATTACTTTGAAAAAAAAAACTCTACGAAAATCTCATTGGTTTAATAAAAAATCAAGTTTTTCAATGAAGTTTGATAACTTGAATAATGCACCATTAAATAATTTAAAGATCAAATCTGATTTTGTCGCGAAAGGCCTTTGACAATGAAATCTAATTTTCGTCACCATAGATCTTTGGCGACAAAAATTCAAATTTTGTTGTCAAAGACCTTTCATGATTAGGCTACAGCGACGATGATGGCGATGAAAAAATTTTGTCGCCAGAACCTTTTTCCGACGTTTTTTGACCAAAATTCTTGTAGTGTATATAATTGTTAAAGCAAAAACTAATGGTTGGCGAAAACGTAAAATAAAATACCGGAAAAAATAATGGGTGTCGGGAAAGAAAATTAAGTGGAATGAATTTCACAAATCTTATTAGTGCAATTTGAAAATAATTTTGTAATTAAAATATATAATAACGAGGATTATAGAATTTAATATACTTTCTATATATTAGTTGAATACTTCATTAAAATATAAAATTAGAGGATGATAGAATTCAATATACTCGTTGAATACTCTATTAAAATATAAACATTTAATAGTAATTATAAAATTTAGTATTAATTGACAGTTAATTCCTTCAAGAAAGAATATATTTTTAAAAAAATATTTAATAAATGTAATAAGATGATATTAATTGAGGGTAACTTGAAGACAAAAAATCTTAATTCAAATTTCGTAATCTATACTTAATAAGTATCTTAAAGAAATATCATTTATTTTATCATGTATTAAGTGACCTACGAAGAGAGATAATTTCTAAACAAGAAACAGAGAAACAAAAAAATAAAAACGATAAACAAAAAATAAGAAATGGAAAACTAGCTAGGGATCGTTTGATAACGTTCCTGTTTTTTATTTCTGTTTCTTTATTTTCATGAAGAAAAATGTATTATATGGTTCAAACCTCTAAGAATTTTAGTATGATGAAACAATATTTTTATTTATGTTTTTGAACAAATTGGAAATGAGAGAGAAACTTGTTTTGCTTGTTTCCAAAAATTTTATATAATTGTCAGAATGTTCCCAACAAAAAATGAGAAACAAGAACAAAGTTAGTTGTAAAATGCTTAAGTTTTTTAAGAAAAATAGAAACAAGAAATAAGAAACAAGAAATAAGAACGTTATCAAACGTATCATAGGTAGCTAGATTTGCACTCGCCTTTTCTAAAACTTATACAATTGGTAGACTGGTAACTCGAGAACCTTATTACTTCTTAGAGGGAAAAAGAAGTGGTCACAAAACATGTCATTTACAAAGTCGAAATATATAAATTTTACTTTTGTAAAGCTAAATATTAAATTAAATTCTTTAAATTTAAAATTTGAAGTTTAGTAGGATTATAATAGTACATTTTAATTTTAAATTTTTTGAAGTAATAAAATTTTAATTAGACTTGGACGTTTATAGTATATAAAAGAATTTTTATTTATAACAAAACTTTTCATACTATGATATAATTTGTTTAATAAAAAAATATAACATTTATCATAAAATAAAAAAATTGTTTTTATTATAAGTCCTATACTGTATTATTTTTAGATAAAACGAAATAAACTAAAAAGTATAATTTAAAACAAAATTGGAAACAAGAGTAAAAGTTAAAAACAAAGACTAAATTTTAACCTAAGAATTAAAAAAAAATTTATTTATTCAGTATTATTGTTTTAATTTTTTAAATCTAAAACAAATAATATAATAAATTTTGCAAAAAAACTCAAATAATTGGGTTCAGCATAAATCTATCTCCCATCAAAATGTCATAAGTTATAATACTCACAAGCCCGTGTTGTATTCAAAAAAATAAAATATAATGTTAATCTGGCACAAAATCTAGCTCAAAAACTTCGAACTCAATCAGACGATCACCACCCATAGCTAATCAATTGATTTCGGAAGTTCGGCCATGCGGCAGTTCGAACGTATAAACCTCAGACCACCAACTTGCCACTATTGTGCATATTGCTCCGCTACTTTTTAAAGGAGATATCATGGACAGTTACAATCTAGTTGTTAGCTGCCTATAAATAGTTATGGTACATTGATCCTCAAGGACGCGTGAATCTCGATATTAATTTGAGAGTAAAAAAGTTCAGATTTTTATTGACTTGGGTGTCGGAGTATTCATTTTTTTTTTCATGCAGGTCAATTCTCATTAGAATTCGTGACTAGTCTAAGTGAATTTTGTAAGTAGGGTCCATACCTACATTATTTAATCCTAGAATTTCTTTTTCTTTGGGGATGTTAACAATAAATGGTCCTCCAAGAAGAAGAATCATATTCCAAATGAAACTTCAAATCAACTACTCTCGTGGAAGCTGACACGAAAACCGACTCAAGAAGTTCGAACTCTCAATCACACGACCACTGCCCATGACGAATCAGTTGATTTTGGAAGTTTAACCATGGGGAGTTCAAATATATCTGCCTCAAACCACCCACTTGTCACTACTTCGCATATTGCTTTGACATTTTAAAGATGATACATTGTGGGCATTTATAATCTAGCTATTAGTTATCTAAATATCTTGGATAAATTGATCTTCAGAGATGCACGAATCTCGATATTAACTTGAGAGTGAAATAGTTCGGATGTACACTAACTTGAGCATCGAAGTGCTCATCTCTCTTTTGCAGATCAATTCCAATGGGGATTTGTGACGAGTTTGAGTGAAATTTTATGCTCAAATAGACGCATGCTTTTTATCATAAAACTTTTTTTCTTTATTGATGTTAACAATAAATGGTGGAAGAAGAAGAATCATGCATATTCCAACGAAAATCATAAAATTCTTGTTCATCCAACGATTCTCATTGAAAATGACATGGAGATCAACTCAAGAAGTTCAAATTCAATCAAACTACCCTTGCCCGCAGCGAATCAGTTGATTTTGGAAGTTCAGCCATGGGATCAGTTCAGACATACCTGCCTCAAACCACCCACTTGCCACTACTCTGCATATTGCCCTACGATTTTACCAATGAGATATCGTGGACAGTTATAATCTAGCTGTTAGCTGCCTATAAATAACTAGGATAAATTGATTTTCATGGACGTACGAATCTAGATATTAATTTGAGAGTGAAATAGTTCGGACGTACACAGACTTGAGCATCTAATTGCTCATTTCTCTTTTGCAGATTAATTCCAATTTGAATTTGTGACGAGTTTGAGTGAAATTTTATGCTCAAAGAGACTCCGTACTTTTTATCCTACAACTTTTTCTTTATTGATGTTAACCATAAATGGTCCATGAAGAAGAACCATATTCTAATGAAGCTTGAAATCAACATGCAAATATTAATCATAAAATTCTTCTTAATCCAACCACTCTTGTTGACGTTGACACGAAGACCGACTCAAGAAGTCCAAACTCAATCAGACGACCACCACCCATAACAAATCAGTTGATTTTGGAAGTTCGACTACGGGAAGTTTGGACATATTTGCCTTAAACCACTCACTTGCCGCTATTTTGCTTTGCCATTTTTGCATGATAATGGGCAGTTATAATCTAGACGTTAAATGACTAAAAATACCTCAAAGATGCACGAGTTGACATGAATTTGAGTGTGAAATAGTTTGGATATATACTGACTTGAGCGTCGAGGTACTCATTTCTCTTTTGCAGGTCAATTCCCATTGAGATTCGTGAGAAATTTGAGTGAATTTTGTGCTCAAACAGGTCCACGCATTTTATCCTACAACTTTTTTTCTTTATGGATCTTGACAAATAAAGGGTCCAAGAAGGAGAATCATATTCCAATGAAACTTGTAATCAACATATCCAATCATAAAATTCTTCTTAATCCAACCACTCCCAATGTAGTATCAATCTTATCTCTTGCATTGGTATGCTCCTATAAATATTGAGCTACTCAACGAAGTAAAGTCATCACAAAATTTTCTTCTTCATCATAATATATCAAAGAGAGGAAGGTTCAAAATGAGTTGTATAGCAGCTTCCAAGGTTGGTCAATCCATGATCCACAATGCTATGGATCACAATGGGATGAAAGACAATAGCTCATGGATAGAGATTCCCGATGTCACGAATATCGACGTGCAAGAACTTGCAAAGATTGCAGTGGAGAAGTACAATGTTAAGTATAATGAAAGTTACAAATTCAAGATCGTTGAGAATGGGTGGTATCAGGAGATGAAGGGAGCCAACAACTTGAAATTTCTTCTCCTTATTGAGGTGGTAGACTTTCTGGGACGTGTTCTAAAATGCAAAGCTTATATTGACGAAATAATGGAAGGCAATAACAAAATCAGTAAGCTCCAAGATTTCGAGATTCTCGGGAAGATATGATCACACTTCCTTTTGTATTCTGCAATAATCTACATCACCTATGTATGATGTACTAATGTGTTTGACTATCTTATATAAATAAATATTAAAATAATAATAAAATATAAACTTTCTAAGTAAACATCTCTCCATATTCAAACTATATATCATCGAAACTGTTATAGGTCAAAAACAATAATTTATCACATGATGAATAGAAATAGGCCAAAAATAACTTTTGGATATCTTATGTCATGAGGATTTAAAAAGACATACAATATGTTTTTAGGAAGAAGATTGGGCATATGGTCCTTCCGATTAAAGAAAACAAAAATTAAAGTTATGTTATATTTTACCATATTTAAAGAGGGTTGAATATAACACTATAAAATTAAACCACATATATATATTTTTGAAAAGGTGTATGTTAGCACTAAAATTTACCGACCACTGTCAACGTTAGCATAGCTTAGCAATTAAGACATCTTACTAATTTTTTTAAGGTCGGAAGTTCGATCTCTCATATTCACATTTACCTTGAACATTTGAGGAGATATTTATCTCAATAATCCAATCAAGAGGATTAAAGAACTAAGATTTAGAAGAGGAATTTTGAAGCCCTATTTTGTCTAAACAGCGTGTCGCTTGATTGATCTCTCTAAGAACATGCAGAAAAGAAATTGAATCAAAACTGAGAGCTTGGAGTCTGATATCATAAATCCAAGAGCATTCATCTCCTCGAGATTCAGATTTCCCATTGAAATGTTTAATTGCAATTAGGGAGTCTAATTAGATGAGAAGTCTAGAGTAGAGGATGGAGCGCACAAATGTGATGTGAGAACTCGGGGGGTTTACTTAACCTAGGGTCCCGACCCTCGGACACGGATCTTAGCGAGTTGGCTAGAAACCATCGTCGATATAAAATTCAAAATACTCGTATGGTGAAGACCCAAAGTATGTTTTAGTTTCTTTTGCTCATAATCTCGCCAAAATAATCTATACTTTCCTTTTGTGGCACTATAGACCCTTCGTCAATTACGATTAGTCAAATTGTCATATATTTAACTGTAATCTCTTCTTCTTCCTAAGTTGCTCGAGACTTTCTCGAAAAATAAAAATAAAAATAAAAATAAGTTGCTTGAGGCTTTTTTACTCCTCCTAGCATAGGGGCGGATCCACAAAGTGACTAGGGGCATGTACCCTTGAATTTATTAAATTATATATAGTGTATTATTTGTACGGCAAAATAGCCTTTGGTCCGTTGCCTTCCTCCCCACGCTAGCGTAGTGCATTTGAGCGTCAAGTGGTTGATATTATCCCTCCACGACTTTTAGAGGGCGAATCTATCAAACTTGATCAACCATTAACGAGTAATCCTAATGTGGGAGGATTTGGCCAAGGAGATGCGGAAATTGTCCTTCAAGATCCATTACGTGTCCAAGGCCTTTTGTTCTTTTTTGCATATGTTATTTTGACACAAATATTTTTGGTTCTTACCTCCGTTTACGGCGTTTGCATCTTAGATTAAGCAATTTTAGTTTTTTAAATATATTTTTTCATAAATAAGAAATTATTTATGAAAATATATTTTTTCATTTAAAGAAATAATTTTAATTTTAACTTTTATGTCTAATTAAGTTTATATTGTAGACAATATTTCCTTTAATAAATTTAAATTCATAACCCTAAACACGTAGATAAATGTCATAATTTTTATGTTTCTATTCAATTTCTACCCATTCACCAATTAAATTGAAAAACATAAAAAACTCCAAAAAAATCTCACTAATTTAATAAAAAAACCAAGTTTATCAATTAAGTTTAATAGCTTGAATAATGCACCAAATACACCATTAAATAATTTTAAAAAACGTAAAAATGTAAGTAAAAGAATCAACTATAGTGTATTTTAAAAAAAGAAATTATACCAACTATAATATATTTTAAAAAATAAAAAGGAACAGAGTAATGTCATGTTTGTCTAAATTCAATCAATTTTATATCAAATGTATGTTTTCTACTTCATTTGAGAATATTTTTTCCACTAATTTTCAAATGAAAATCTATCACAATGTTAAATTTGGGACCGTTTTTAACAGTTTAAGAGCAATTCAAATGTAAGTGCAATTGGATCCACATTGCAGAGCCATTCATAATAGTGAGAAGGGGAAAAAAAAAGAAGAATTCAAATCTCAAAAGAATCGGAGTTCTTGAGAATAAGCGGTCAAAGACAGAAAATTTCACTCATGCCGTATTTAATTTTGTTAACTATTAATAGTACATCTCAAATTTTTTTCATTTTTCATTTTTCCTTTTTAAGAAAGAGTAGGATTTTTCTTTTAAATAATATTTTTAAAAAACAAATGACACGTATGTTTGAAAGTATTTTCAAAAATAGGGTAGTGAAATCACATGATTTCAAGTAAATGGTATTTAATGACTGCGATTTTGAGTGAAATCACAATTTTCACACGAGTTTAGTCGAAATCGCAAACAAGGACCTCGATTTTGTGAAAGTCACAGTTATTTGAGGGTAAGAATGGTTCAATAGTTATAATGGTCATTAATGATTCTCCTTTCACGGGTTCGATTCCTTGATCCATTGTCTTTAACATTTTTTTTTTCAATTTCTCTTTTTAACTTTTTTTTTTAATTTC
>NW_019104507.1:233758-257773 GCF_001995035.1 Momordica charantia
TATGTATATGTTATTCTTTTTATATAAATTATTGTAATATTTAATATCATCTCAGATTTATTAAAAAAATATATTCTAGGCGAATATATACTTTTACTTATAATAAAATAAATTATATTTTATATGTAAAATAATAAAACTTATATAGAAAATAAAAATAAAATAGCTAAAATACTAATAAAAAAGAACATTTTATATGTAAAATAAATTGAAAAAACTACATAAATAAATATATAAATATTTTAAATAAAAATCGAGTACATTGTATGCAACTTTCCATAAATAAAAATTTTGTACGATGTACACGACCTCTGTAAATGGAAAGTCGCTTACATTGTACATGATTTTCAGTGAAATTGCAACATACTCAATTTCCTTGCTTACTCATTCTCCAAGATCCACTTCATTTATGTCATGTTGGCAACTAAATCACATTCAATATATGCTATTTTTTACTTTGACTAGCACCTCACCTATTTTTTTCAATAATTTGAATGCATAGCTTAATTTAGTAATATTTTTTTTATTTATATTACATTTATTTTTTATTACTTTTAAATCTGCATTATTTTTGTAATTTGTTTTTTGAATTACATTATTCTAGTACATCTCAATTAATTTCTATAAATATCTTTCACCTTGACTATTACAAGGGATTCCTATTTTTACCGGAAAGGTTTTTATTTGAAAAATGGTTAAAAAGAGTCTATGATTTCGCATGCCTCTAATCCATTATAAAACATAATAATTTTGTATGAAAGGGATAGGATTTGGACAAAAAAAGAAAAAAAACGATTTAAGTATTAAATACTATATATTAGTGGTAATAACATGATGAATTGTAATAATATTTCACTAAAATATAATAGTATATCATTTTCTTTGTTGAAAAAAATATAAAAGTGTGTTCTTGTATACTTCTATAGTAATTATTTTTTTTTCTTTGGACAGAAAGTGTAAATTCAAAAAGAAAACTAAGATAAAAAGTTTGGTGGAGGACTCCATCCAAGTTTCTTCATCTCTGCCAATCGAAATATAGCCTTGTCTGTAGTATGTTAAGGATATTATATTAAAAAGATAAGAGATTTAACAAAAAATTTTAATAGGATGAACTTCTCTTCTCATTGCAAATATATTTTGAGGTGAACCCATGAATATTAATATTGAAGTATATATATATATATATATTTGGTTTTGAAGTTCGAAATCAACAGCTAATTACAATATTCATATTTATACATTATAGAAAATATCGAAAATTAAATAAAATTGTAAATTCATATTATTTTAGAAGTACAACTGAATTTTTAATATTATTTTTATAACATATTTACATTAATGTCTTTTGCGAATTTGGATATTGTTGATGAGAAAATTGTTGTCATCCTCTAAGATTAGGGTAGAAATCTTCTTACATATTGTAATTGATCGACTATAATTTTTTGTAGATGGACAATATAAAATCATTTTAGTTTTTAGTTTTAAATATAAAATACTTCATTTGAAACTAAAAACTAAACATATAAATAAACTCTAGCAGGAAAAAAATTCTAAAAGGTCAGACTTTGGACTGAATTTAGTGTCAGAGTGCTCTTTCTTTACTTGCAGATCTGCCTGTTTAACTCGTTTTTCTGATCAACTCCCATAATTTAGCTCACTAGATTATCATCTTGTTGATTTTGGCAGAAACATATTTTTTTCAAAGGTTTTTTAATATTTATTGATAAAGATATAATGTTTTCAAAGGTATTTGATAACGTTTGACAAAAAGTTGGTATCTTTTTAAAGGTTTTTCTAATACCCTTATAATATATTTTCAAAAGTCTTAAATGTGTATCTTTTTTCAAAGTTTTTAATAACCTTTGATAAAAGTGAATAATTTTTTAATATTTTTTAAATATCTTGAATAAAAGATGATATATCTGAAAGGTTTGAATATTTATTGATGGATGAATATATTTTTGGAAGGTTTTTAATAACCTCGACAAAAAGTCAATAATTTCTTAAGGTTGTCTAAATACCTTCCATAAAAAATAATATATTTTTAGAGGTTTCAAATGATTGTTTATAAAAATATTATTTTTCAAATTTTTTTTAATAACCTTCGACAAAAACCGATCGAAATAGCTCTGTTATTCCGTGGAAGCATCAAATGAGAAGACAATGAAAAGATATTGTAAATATATGAAATGAATCATATTCTCATCTTCCTCTTATCTCTTCCAAGATTTTTTAACATCATTTTCGCTTCTAAATAATTTATGCTCATCTGAAGGCTGAAATCCCCTCCCTTTTTAGATAATAAAAACTATTTTACAAAGGACTTTTAAAGCCTGTGAGGGCTCGTTTGGTAACGTTTATATTTCTTCATTTTTAATAAAGAAAAATAAATTGCATGTCCGTAACATTCATATGAATTCAAGTATGATAAAACAATCTTTTTATTTATATTTTGAAACAAATTGGAAATGGAAACAAGAATAAATTAACTTTTGTTTAAGTATTTCAAAAATTTCTATACAATTTTGAGAATGTTCCAAAAAAAAAATGAGAAACAAGAAACATAATTAGTTGCAAAATGCATAGAATTCTTAAGGAAATTGGGAACAAGATACAAGAGCGCTTGAAAAACCTTTTTTTACCAAAAAGCATGATACCAATGGAGATAATTGTCCTATCTTATATATCATGATCACCGCATTCCCTAGCCAATGTGGRATTTTGTTTGCCATCAACTTACAAACCCAACAGGATTCACAACCCTTAATGGTAGAGGTCCAAAAATTAAGAAATGATTATCAAATAATTAATTTTATATTAATAAGTATAGCTCAAGTTTTAATATTATTGTTATAACCTATTTTCATTAATCTCATTTATTAATAAGTATCAACTAATATATCACAAAATTCTCTTTCATCGGATGACTTTCAATCATTCCAAAAGATTCCACATAAATGTTTAGGACATTTTTCGTCAGTTTTAGGCTTTTCTATTGTTTGTAGTTTTCTAATTTAGTTTTACGAGCATAAAATATTTCTAATTCCTGTTTCTCATTTTCTATTTTTATAATAAATGTTATTAAAATTGTGTAGAAATTCTGGAAACAAAAAAATTAAAGGCAAGTTTAGTACAACGTTCCTCTTCCTTGTTTTTGTTTCTCTTGTCAACAAAGAAAATATTAAAATATTATTTTGATTCCTATATTTTTAATTATAACTTATTTTTTTCGCCCAACTTTTAAAGTGTTCATTTTGGTATCTATACTTTGAGTTTAAGTTCATTTTAGTCTCTATACTCTGACATAAAATCTCAAATGATTTTTTTTTTATGAAATTACTTGTATGGAATATATTTTAGATATATGCTGCACATAAACTTTCTAATATTAAATTATACTCCAATGGTATTATTTTGCAGACATTTTATTGTGTTATGAATGATATGAAGTAATCTAGGTATATGCTACATATACTTTGTATTAAAAGATACAATTTATATAACCTAATACTAAATTTAGTGTATACGAATAAAAGATACGTATTATATAACCTATTAGATTGGTGTATATTTACGGCATATTAGATTAAAAGGTATATATTATATAATTGTTACCGAAAAACTAATGGTGATCGAAAAAGTGAAATTTCGGAAAAGAAAATTAAGCCACCGTAAAAATTAATGGATCGCCGAAAAGAGATGGGTCATCGAAAAACTATAGTGAAATAAAGTCGTCGGAATGATCGAAGATGGGAAGGAAAAAACTGTGGGAATGAATTTCACATATCTTACGGGAACATGGAGAATTGGTGAGCTATTAGTGTAATYTGAAAATAAATTTTGTAATTAAAATATAAAATAATGAGGATTATAGAATTTAATATACTTTCTATATATTAGTTGAATACTTTATTAAAATATAAAATTAGAGGATGATATAATTAAATATACTCGTTGAATACTCTATTAAAATATAAACATTTAGTATTACTTGACAATTAATTAATTCAAGAAAGAATATATTTTTAAAAAATATTTAATAAATGTAATAAGATGATATTAATTGAGGGTAACTTGAAGACAAAAAAATCTTCATTCAAATTTCATAATCTATACTTATAAGTATTTAAAAGAAATGTCATTTATAAAATATCATGTATTAAGTGACCTACGATGAGTGATAATTTCTAGACAAAAAATAAAAACAAAAAACAAGAAATAAGAAATATAATACTAGCTAGATTTGCACTCACCTTTTCCAAAACCTATACAATTGGTAGACTGGTAACTTGAGAACATTATTATTTCTTAGAAAAAGGAAAAAAAAAAGTGGTCACAAAACATGTTATTTACAGAGTGGACATATATAAATTTTACTCTGGTAAAGCTAAATATTAAATTAAATTCTTTAAATTTAAAATTTGAAGTTTAGTGGGATTATAATAATACATTTTAATCTTAACTTTTTTGAAGTAATAATATTTTAATTAGACTTGGACGTTTATAGTATATAAAAGAATTTTTATTTACAATGAAACTTTTCATACTATGATATAATATTTGTTTAATAAAAAAATATAACATTTATGATTAAATAAAAAATTGTTTTTATTATAAGTCCTATACAATATTATTTTTAGATAAAACGAAATAAAGCTAAAAAGTATAATTAAAAAAAAAAAAACTGGAAACAACAGTAAAAGTAAAAAACCAAAGACTAAATTTTAACCTAAAGAATTAAAAGAAAAAATTTTGATCTATTTATTCAAGATTGTTGTTTTAATATTTTTAATCTAAAACAAATAGTATAATAAATTTGGCAAGAAAATTCGAATAATTGGGTTAGACACCTATCTACCTCGTCATGAGTTATAATACCCATCACCCCGCATTGTATTCAAAAAATAGAGTATAATGTTGTGGGTTGAAAGTGTTGTGCCAAGTGTCACTCGTTGAAGCTGACAGAAATCTAACTCAAAAACTTGGAACTCAATCAGATGACCACCACCCATAGCTAACCAATTGATTTTTGAAAGTTTGGCCATGCGGCAGTTCAAACTTATAAATCTCAGATCACCAACTTGCCACTACTCTGCATATTGTTCCACTATTTTTCAAATGAGATATTGTGGATAGTTACAATTTAGTTGTTGGCTACCCATAAATACTTATCGTACCTTGATCCTCAAAGAGGCGTGAATCTCGATTTTAATTTGAGAGTAAAAAAGTTCAGATCTATATCGACTTGGACGTCGAAGTGTTCATTTTTCTTTTACATGCAGGTCTATTTTCATAGGAATTCGTGACAAGTCTAAGTGAATTTTGTAAACAGGGTCCATCCTGCATTTAATCCTAAAACTTCTTTTTCTTTAGGGATCTTAACAATAAATGGTTCTCCAAGAAGAAGAATCATATTCCAATGAAACTTCAAATCAACATACAATCATAAAATCCTTCTTAATCCAACTACTCTCGTGGGAGTTGATACGAAAATCGACTCAAGAAGTTCGAAATCTCAATCAGACCACCAGTACCCATAGTGAATCAATTGATTTTGGAAGTTTAGCCATGGGGGAGTTCGGACATATCTGCCTCAAACCAGCCACTTGTTGCTACTTCGCATATTGTTCGACCATTTTTGGATGAGGTATCATAGGTAGTTATAATCTAGCTATTAGTTGCATATAAATACCTAGGGGTAAATTGATGCTTAGGGACGCACAAGACTTGACATTAATTTGAAAATGAAATAGTTCGGATCTATATTAACTTGAGCATTAGGGTGCTTATTTATTTTTTGGTCAATTCCCATTAAGATTCGTGATGAGTTTGAGTAAATTTTGTGTTCAGGTCATGCCTTTTATCCCACAAAACTTCTTTTTCTTTATGGATGTTGACAATAAATGGTCCAAGAAGAAGAAACATATTCCAACGAAAGTTGTAATCAACCTATCCAATCATAAAATTCTTCTTAATCTTCTAGTATCAATCGTATCTCTTACATTGATATGCTCCTATAAATATTGAGCTACTCAAGGAAGCAAAGTCATCACAAAATTTTCTTCATCATCATAATATATCAAAGAGAAGAGGATTCAAAATGAGTTGTGCAGCAGCTTCCAACGTTGGTCAACCTATGATCCATAATGCTGTAGACAATGTGAAGAGCGAATGGATAAAACTTCCCGATGTCTCGGATATCAACGTGCAAGAACTTGCTAAGGCTTCAGTGGGGGAGTACAACCTTAAATATAATGAAAGTTACAAATTCAAGCTCGTTGAGAATGGGTTTTATCAAGAGGTGAAGGGAAGCAACAACTTGAAATTTCTTCTCTATATTGAGGTGGCTGACTTTTTGGGACGTGTTCTGAAATGCAAAGTTATTGTGGAAGAAATAATGAACGGTGGTAACAAAATCATTAAGCTCGATCTTTTCGAGATTATCGGAAAGATATGATCACACTTCCCTTTGTATTCTGCAATAATCTACATCACCCATATATGATGTACTACTGTGTTTGAYTATCTTCTATAAATAATATTAAAATAATAATAAAATATAAACTTTATGAGTAAACATCTATCCATATTCAAACTATATATCATTGAAACTGTTATACATCAAAAATAATAATTTGTCATGTGAATAACAGAAATAGGTCGAAAAGACAAGGCCAACAAATAACTTTCAGATAATGTCACGAGGATTTAAAAGATGTACAATGTGTGTGTGTGTGTGTGTGTATATATATATATATATATATTTTCTGAAAAGGTGTATGTCAGCACTAAAATTTGTCGCCCACTGCCAACATTAGCATAGCTCAACGGTTAAGACACTGTACACCTCCCTTCGATGTCGGAGGTTTACTTAACCTAGGGTCCCCGACCCTCAAACATTTCAACTGTGTGTGTGTGTGTGTGTATATATATATATATATATATTTTCTGAAAAGGTGTATGTCAGCACTAAAATTTGTCGCCCACTGCCAACATTAGCATAGCTCAACGGTTAAGACACTGTACACCTCCCTTCGATGTCGGAGGTTTACTTAACCTAGGGTCCCCGACCCTCAAACATTTCAACACAAAGTTTCATGGCTTTTAGCGAGTTGGCTAGCAATCTTCGTCRGTATAAAATTCAAAATACSTGTATGGTGAAGACCCAAAGTATGTTTCAGTTTCTTTTGCTCATAATCTCGCAAAATAATCTATACTTTCCTTTTGTGGCACTAATAGACATTTCSTCAATTACAATTATCCAAGTTGTCAATATTAACTGTAATATATTTTTCTTCCTAAGTTGTTTTAGACTTTTTCACTCCTCTAACACGGGTAGATCCACAAAGTGAGGGGTACGTGTCCCCCTGAATTTATTAAATCATATATAGTGTATTATTTGAAGGGCAAAATAGCTTTTGGTTCGTTTCCTCCCCACACTAGCGTTGTGCCCCTGCCTCCTTGTACTAGTGTTTACGTCTTAGATTAAGCAGTTTTAGTTTTTAAAATATATTTTTTCATCAATAAGAAATTATTTCTGAAAGTATTGTTTTTCATTTAAAGAAATAATTTTAATTTTAACTTTTATGTCTAATTAAATTTATATGGTTGACAATATTTCTTTTAATAAATTTAAATTCATAACCCTAAACTGAGATAAGTGTCATAATTTTTATGTTTTTATTCAATTTCTATCCATTCACCCATTAATTTGAAAAGTAGAAAAGACTCTACAAAAATTTCACTAATTTAATAAAAAAATTCTAAGTTTATTTTTATTATATTTTACTTTATTAAGKTTTATTTTAATTAAAAAATAACATAAGTTTACTTTTTTATTATTAGTTTTAAGGTAAAGTTTTAATTAAATTAAAAAAATAGATTTTGTTTTAAAAGAATTTGATTTTATTTTATTTTAAACAAAAGAATTTGTTTTTAAAATTAAAATAGATTTTGTTTCCTATTTTCCGTCGTGAAAGCTTGAAAATACGTGGCCTCGTCTCGTTTTCCTTCCTTCTTTTTTCTCTAACTCTCCCTTTTTTTTTTTCTAAGGGAAAGCACGGAGGCTATTGTAGATGAGTGAGAGTAAAAAAACTCAATCTCTTTCCCTCTTCTTTTTCACTATCCAAACACCAACCAATTTTTTTTTTGTTTCTCTTTCATTATCTCTCAAATCCCACTCCTTCCTGACGGCGAGCAGCATATCTGACAACTTGCAGTAGCACGACCTCCAACATGAACTCCAGTGGACCCAAATTGAATGATTTTGCATTTAGGTGGTAGAACCCAATGGTACAACGAAATCCACTACACAATACTTCTTTTTAATAAAAGAGTTTTTTTAGGGTTTATTTTGAAGAAATAAAACATTTTCAAAATAAAAAGCAAAACATTTTAAAATATGTTTTAAATAAGATGTTAGAAAAGAAAATAAAAGATTTTGATCAATATATTTTGTTTTAAAATTAAGGCTTTTTTTTTCTTTTTGTTAAATTAAGACAGTTTTTAAAGATAATTTATTTTGTTTTTTTTAAGTGCAAAAGTAGATATTTTTTTCCTTTTGTCCAAGTCTGACTTTTTCTTTTTTYCCAAGCTTGCGTAGGTGGATTTCTATTCATAATTGGTCTTTTTTTTGCATCAAAATCGACATTGAGTTTYTTTTTAATTTTAAAAAGAATTATCTTTGCAAAGATTTAAAGGGAGGAAATAAAAAGATAGGATTTGAAGATGATCTTTWAGTTTTTATAAATAGTTATTATGGTATGAAAAAGAATCTTAACAAAAATATAAGTTTTAGCAAATAAATTTTGTTTAAAGTAAATTTGACTTTATTTAGAAATAAAATTTTTTTTTCTTTTAAAGAATCTCTTTAATTTCAAAATAAATAAAAAGTTATTTTTTTAACAAAATTCGTAAGGTTTTTTTTTTAGTTTTAAAAAATAAATTAAAAGCTCTTTTGTGACCCAAATTTGTGATATAATAGTTCAACTATTATATCACAAATTTTCAAAGAAAAAAAAAACTATTACATCACAAAATTCTCTTTCATCAGATGCCTCTCCATATTTCCAAGAGATTTCACATAAATGTTTTAGGACGTTTTTCGAGATTTTTCTTACAAATAATGTTATTTTTAAAAATAACCACAAAAATAATGTAGGTTAGAAATTATTTTAAAAAATTAAGGYAGTGAAATCGCAAACTAGCTGAGATTTCAGGAAAAATGCAATCAATTATTGTAATTTCAGATAAAATGTAGCCATTGGCCACGATTTTTGGACGAAGTGGCCGCAACTTCAGTTTGACATGGCTTCCAAATCGCTTGTGTGTTGGGGATAGAAATCGCATGCATTTGCTCCTATTTACATCTTTATATACGTTTTTGTTACYTTAGACTCAAAACCAAAATATGTTTCCTGATATAAACATAATTACACATATTTTGTAAAATTATTGATAATCTTTGATGTAGACACGTGATAGGTGATAATCCGCCTCCAACATAAACAAAAATATTTTTTATTATTTTTTTAATCCAGGAGTATTTGAAGCATGCAATTTTATTTTTCTTTGTAAAAATGAGTAGACAAAAAAGCAAGAAACGGAAACATTATCAAATGGGTCATAAGTTTCTTGTTTTTGTTTCTAGTTTTTTTTTTTCATTTATAAAAATATTATTTTATTATTTTTGATAAAACATAAATATCAAAAAGATGTCTCTATTTTTCAAAGGAAAAAATTATAATTATTTTGTTCCATATCCATATTTTATATTTTTCATTATGTAACCAATATTTTACATCTATTTGGATATGATAATTAAGCATGATCAGATAGCCTAATTTAAAAACAATTATACGCTTATTAGTTAATTAAAAAAAAATTCACTAATTTTTTATTATCCATAATTGTCTTTGAAATTCTCYTTGACATTTTTATATATGTTGGAGGCGAATCCTGGCCTGCCACGTGTCATGATCGAAAAGGTGAGTTGGTTAAACACGCGGGCGAAATGGAGAAAGCGGCTCCAATGTACTCAGGTCGRCAGTCAGGGTAGGACCTATAGTGCCGAGCTGAGYWRATACAGAGTCCGTAACAGTGTCCCTTCCGTACCCGACAACACGCCGCGATTTTAGGGKGTGTCAGAACCCCTGTCGGGCCSAGTTTCTATAAATAGAAACCTTTGCCTTAAATGCAAGGTACGCAATCCTAAGAAGTCTCGACAAGTTAGCTCGGACTAAAACTATCTTGCTCGTCGGAGTGCTAACTTTGTTTTGCAGGTCCCAAGAGAGCTCAGGGAAGGTGTGGGACCGTTGGCAGTGGTTCGTCCTGAACGTACCGATCTAAATTATATCCGAGCTCATCAATTTCGGGCTCAAACAATATAAATATCCCTTATGTTTATAGATATTATGATTAAAAATAGCTAGTTAATTATAACATAATTAAATTACAATTAAAATATTAAATTATTTGTTCTATTTCATATGTCGCCCCACTTTTATATAATAAATTTTTATATCTCAAATTTTCTACGATTATASTATCTTATATATTGATATTTTATATTTTGTTCAATTACGTTAACTAAAGACCAGGATTGATTAGAAATTATGAAAAAAAACAGAACTTTAATTTACTAATTTAAATTAATTCCCATTAATTTTTATTGTCTTGTCCTGATGTCTTCATCCACATTCATTTCGATAGGTAGATTATTGTTATTTTTAGATATGATGGTTAAAAGTTATCACTTATACCATACATAAACTGTTATTAAAATTTTATTAACTAATTCAAACAATTTCCATCAATTTTCAATTTCGATCGACATCGATATTTCGAACCTTGATTATAGCATGAAATTACTTTTTTCCCTCCTCCCTCTCAACCCCAATTTCTTTCTCCCTCCCAGGAGAATTTTTAATTTGTTACAATCTCAAATGTTTTATTTGGAAGTTACTTACACCGAGGATATTTTAGATATATGTTGCATTAACTTTGTAATGTTAAATCATACTTCAATGATATTTTCTTTTTKWAGACAACTTATAGTGTTATGAATGAAATGAAATATATTTTGGGTATATGCTACACATACTTTGTAATAAAAGGTGTTGAAGGTGAAAAGCGAGTGGGAAACATGGGAAGAACGTGAAAGGWCATATGGCAATGGGGACCAAACCCCTATAAACGCACGACAAACAAAAGGACCAACGCTTACTCTAGCAGAGTCGTAYAGGCATGAACGTAGCACACTTTGCTGCAAGACACCTGCGACGGGTCAGGGTGGCAGGCCATGGGAATAATACCACGCGCCAAGAATGTCTTATAAAACCTGGTCAGAGCTTGTACACAAATAGGCCCCACCATGCCTCGAAGTAGGGTCCTCCCTAGACGGCTCCAACACTTATAAAAGAGACCAGATACTACGATCATGGGGTAAGTAAAATATCATTCACTAAATACGAAGGTGCTTACGATTACTAAATTGATTGTCGAAGAATATTAGGCGAGGCAGTGCACCAATGTTGAGATTTGCAACMAAATGTCGTTTGAAAACTCATGGTTGCTGAAAAAGTGAAATAGAATATTGTAAAAATTAATGGATTGTTGAGAAATAACATTATGCCACCAGAAAAATTAGTCGGTCGCCAGAAAAGGATGGGTCATTGGAAACTAAAAATAAAAACAAAAACCAAAAATAAGAAATAAGAAATAGAAAGTTGGTTAGCTACTCAGATATCTTCCCACTCACCTTTACCTTTACCATACCCATATATACAATTGGTAGAAACAATTGGTAGACTGGTGATTCGAGAAAATTATTTTTTCCTTTAAATAATAAAAAATTAGAAATTAAAAGTTCCCAAAATTTGTTAYTTACAAGGTTGAAATACAATAAATTTTACTTTCGTAAAGCTTATTATTAAATTAAATTCTTTAAATTTTAAATTTTAAGTTAGTAAGAATATAATAAAAAAAATTAATTTTAACATAATTTTAATTAGACTTCAAAGTTTATAGTATATAAAAGAATTTTTGTTTATAATAAAACTTTCAATAATATAATATATTTGTTTAATAAAAAAAAATACAAAATTTATAATTAAATTGAAAAAAATATATAACTCCCATGCAATTTTTTTTTATTAATTTTAGATAACACGAAATAAAACTAAAAAGTATAATTTAAAACAAAATTGGGAAAAAGAGTAAAAGTAAAAAATGAAGACTAAATTTYAACATAAAAAAATCCATCTATTTATTGAGTATTATTGTGCTCAATTTTTTTTGTTYTTAAAAATCTAAACAAATAATAAATTGAAAATTCAAATAATTAGGTAAGGCACCCATCTATCTCCGATAAAAAAGTTACGAGTACTCATCACCACGTATTCTATTCAAAAAAATAAAATATAATGTTATGGACAGAATGTGGTTTGCAACGTGTCACTAGCTAGTTGAAGTTGACAYAAAGTCTGACTCAAGAAGTTATAACTCAATCAKATGACTATGGTTAATAGCGAATAAGTTGATTTCGGAAGTTCGGCGATGCGGAAGATGAAACATATCAACCTCAAACCATCGACTTTGTTTGGGGGTAAACATACCCAAGACACGTGGAGGACCCTCATTAGTGTTTTGAAGAAACTGAATAAAAAGGATTGCCTAGGTCCACCTCGGCCCTGCCGAGGAGACCAGGTTCGCCCGTTATAAAAGGCTAAGTATGGGCACCAAGGTTCGACMTGACTGGGGTCCGACCTGCTCGGAACCCGACAGGTCCGATATGAGAAAAGACATATAACCGCCGGTCGTGTGTACTGTCGGATCCATCACCTATAAATAGAGGGCTTCATTTCACACTCAGGTATCGAATCTCACCTCGAACTAAATACGGAGTCCGACCTATACTGACTTGAGCGTCGGAGTGCTTACCCTCTTGTGCAGGTCCACCCTAGTGCTCAGGTTGGAACCGGAGACCGGGTTCGAGCTTAATTCGTGAAGAACCGTTGTGCAAATCCTTGCATAAACAGACTTGTTGGGATTGGTTAAGCCAAAATGATGGAAGATYTGAAATAAGGAATGAAAAGTTGTTGTAGAAGCCAGCTGACTCGAGGGGACAGCACCTCAACGTTGTGACAAGAARGGCAAAACATGGAGAGGCGCGTGCGTCTATGCTTTGCGTTGTTATGTTCGTAGCATTGAGATGCTATGGATAACGTCTGAACGCTATGGCCTATTTTCTTTAGGTTTTTTWATGTTGTGTTGTTGCAAAATAGAGTGGCAGCTAGACGTGTAGGTGCACRAAATCAGAGGGTTGTGAGACAGTGTTTGCCAGAGYAATTCAGAGGCGAGATACTATAATTRTAGTGCATCGTCGGGAACTAATTCTCATAGGTATTTGGTGAGGTTYTTCATTACTGTATTTCAAGGATTCTATTGTTGTAGTTCCTCGAAGCTAGGTGACTTTTGTTTAAGCCTCTAGATTTGGGAGAGTTGTATTGTGCTTTGTATTTATCMCAGAATCATAGTAGAACCCGCGTRTAGCAAAAGATTGGACACATACCGCACCTCGGTAAACCACTATAAATTTCTTATGTTGTTTATTGTTCTTTCCTTATATTTCTTTTATTATGTGGTTGGATTGTTTTCAGTGAAGAATCGTGGAAGGGAAAAAGTTTGTTGGTAAGTAATTTTCCCAACATGACTTGCCGCTACTCCGCATTTTGTTCCATTATTTTTCGGATGAGATATCATGGACATTTATAATCTAGCCGTTAGCTACCTATAAATACTTTGGGTAAATTGACTTTCAAGACTCTGCGAAGCTTGATATTAATTTGAAAGTGAAACAGTTTGGACTTATACCGAGCGTTGGAGTGCTCCTTTCTCTTTTGCCTGCAAGCCAAGTCAATTCTCATCGAGATTTGTAACAAGTTTGAGTAAATTTTGTGCTCAAACAGGTTCATGACCCATCATGCATTTTACGGTGCCAGGGCGATAGGCACGCCGTAATCACACATTTAATCCTAGAACTTTTTCTTTAGGAATGTTAACAATAAATGGTCCAAAAAGAAGAATCATATTCCAATGGAACTTGAAATCAACATCATAATAAAATTCTTCTTAATCCAACAACTCTTRTTGAAGCTGACACAAAGACCAACTCCATAAGTTTGAACTCAATCAGACAAACCACTGCATAATGAGCAATTAATTTTGGAACTTCAGCCATGGGGTGCCTCAAACTACCTACTTGTCACTACTCTGCATATTTCTCTATCATTTTAAAGCTCAGCTATCTTGAGCATTTATAATGTAGCTTCTAACTACCTAAAAAAAAAATAGGGTAAATTGATCGTTAGGATGTACAAATCTCAATATTAATTTGAGAGTGAAATAGTTCGAACGTACGCTGATTTGAGCATTGAAATGCTCATTTTTCTTTCACAGGTCAATTCTAATATTTTTAAAAAATATTTAATAAATGTTATAAGATGATATTAATTGAGGATAATTTATAAAAAAAATTATTAATTCAAATCTCGAAATCTACCCTTATAAGCATTAAAAAAAATTAACATTKGTAAAATATCATGTATTAAATGATCTGGATCATTTCTAAAGAAGAAACTAGAAACAAAAACAAAAAATAAGAAATAAGAAGTAAAAAGTAAAAAGTTGGGTAGCTAGATTCTCACTCATCTTTACCATACTTATAAAATTGGTAGACTGGTGATTCGAGAACATTATTATTTCCTTTAAATAATAAAATTTAAAAAAAATTAAAAAATTAAMAAGTTCCCAAAATTTGTTATTTACCAGGTCGAAATAAAATAAATTGACTTCCGTAAAGCTAAATATTAAATTAAATTCTTTAAATTTAAAATTTGAAGTTCAGTAGGAATATAAGAAAATTTTTTAATTTCATCATTTTTGAAGTAATAAAATTTTAATTAGACTTCAACGTTTATAATATATAAAAGAATTTTTGTTTATAACAAAACTTTCAATAATATAATATAATATTTCTTTAATAAAAAAATATAAAATTTATGATTCGATAAAAAAATTTATAATAACTCGCATACAATATTATTTTAGATAACACGTAATAAAACTAAAAAGTATAATTTAAAACAAAATTGGAAAAAATAATTAAACTAAAAAACGAAGACTAAATTTTAACATAAAAAATTTAAAAAAGAAAATTTGATCTATTTATTCAGTATTATTGTTTTCAAATTTTTTTTTTAAAATCTAAAACAAATAATATAATAAATTTTGTACCAAAATTCTAATAATTAGGTAAGGCTGTGTCTATCTCCGATCAAAAGGTCATGAGTTATAATATGCATCACCATGTGTTGCATTCAAAGAATAAAATATAATGTTAGGGGACAAAATTGTTGGGGTTACAAACTGTGCAAACAAAGTCACATTGGTTAGGGAAGAGAATGATTATGAGATATAAGAAAGGACAATTATCTCAATTAGTTTGAGGTCGTTGGGTGAAACCAAAAACAAAGCTGTGAGGGCTATACCTAAAGCGGACAATATCATACCATTGTGGASATACTTGGGTACCGTTGTCCTTAACCAGTAGTATCATAGCTAAGTTAAAAAACCTAGCTGTGTGGGAGAAATCCTCGGGGGCCAAACAAAAGTGATTGGTAAGGCTAATAGTCATTACGGAACTTGTGGATATCTTTGGATTTGTAATACAAGTGGCATTTTGTTGGAGGAAGATTGTTGTGTTTGTAATAAAAGTGATACTTTGTTCGAGGGGAAGATTGTTGGGTTTGTAAAGTGTGCAAACAAAGTCTCACATTGGTTAGAGAAGACATTGATCCATAGTCTATAAGAGAGAACAATTATCTCCATTGGTATGAAGCATTTTGGGTGAAACCGAAAGCAATGGAGGCTATGCTTAAAGAGTACAATATCATACCATTGTGCATATAYTTTRGGTACTTGTGGTACCATTGTCCTTAACACGAACTCAATCAGACGACCATTGCCCATAGCGAATCAACTAATTTTGAAAGTTCGACCATGCGGAAGACCAAACATATCAACCTCAAATCATCGACTTGTTGGGATTGGTGGAGTCAAAATAATGGAAGATTTGAAATGAAGAATGAAAAGTTGCTACAGAAGTYAGCTGACCCGAGAGGACAACATTGAGATGCTGTGAAGAGCGTCTCAAYGTTGCAACAAGAAGGCAAAAACATCGAGAGGCACACTTGTTTATGTTTTGCACTGTTATGTTCGTAGCGTTAAGACGCTACRGATAGCATCTTAACTATATATTTTATTGCGTATAGATGYTGTTACTRCGTATTTTATTTAAATACATTATTTTCTTTAGTTTTTTTTATGACGTGTTGTTGCACAATAGAGTGGCAACTAKAATGTGTGGGTGCACAAAATCAGAGGGCTATGAGGCAATGTTTGGCAGAGCAGTTSAAAGGCAAGATCCCGAGGTAGTAGTGCATCATTGACAAGTAGTTCTCGTGGGTATTTCGTGTGGTTTTTCATTCATGTATTCGGGTTCTATTGTTGTAGTTCTTAGAAGCTAGGTGACTTTTGTTGAAGCCTCTAGATGTGATAGAGTTGAATGTCCATTGTATTGATCCTAGAATCATAGTAGAACCCGCGTATAGTGGAAGACTGGATGTAACTTTCGCTTGCGCGAACAAGTATAAATTGCTTGTGTTGTATTTTCCCTATATTTCTTTTATTGTGTGGTTAGATTGTTTTTCACTGAAGAACTATGGCATATTATTCCACATATTGTTTTATAGTGTAGCGGAAGACTGGACGTAGCTCTCGCTTGAATTGTTTTTCATCGAAGACTTCATATTGTTCCGCCATTTTTCGGATGAGATAACGTGGACATTTATAATCTAGCCATTAGTTGCTTAGAAATACTTTGAGTGAATTGATCCTCAATGACACACGAAGCTCGATATTAATTTGAGAGTGAAATAGTTTGAATCTATAGTTTTACATTTCTCTTTTGCATGCTGGTCGATTCTTATTAGGATTGCTGATAAGTTTAGATCCATGACCAATCATGCATTTTACAGTGTCAGGACGATACGTATGTCGTAGTTACACATTTAATCCCAGAACTTCTTTTTCTTTAGGGATATTAACAATAAATGGTCCAAGAAGAAGAATCATATTCCAATGGAACTTGAAATGAACATCATAATAAAATTCTTCTTACTCCAACAACTCTTATTGAAGCTGACACAAAGATCGACTCAAGAAGTTTGAACCCAATCAGACGACTACAGCATAGCGAATTAGTTGATTTTGGAACTGCAGCCATGGAAAGTTCGGACATACCTACCTCAAACTACCCACTTGCCACTACTCTGCATATTGCTCTACCATTTTACGAATGAGATATCTTGGGCATTTATAATCTAGCCGTTAACTGCCTAGGGTAAATTGATCCTTAGGATGCGTGAATCTCAATATTAATGTGAAAGTGAAATAGTTGGGACGTACACCAACTTRAACGTCGAAATGCTCATTTCTCTTTTCCAGGTCAATTCTAATTAGGATTCTTGACAAGTTTGGGTGAGATGTTGTACTCAAACAAACTCCATGCTTTTTATCCTATAACTTCTTTTTCTTATTGATATTATCAATAAATGGTCCAGGAAGAAGAATCATATTCCAAATGAAACTTTAAATCAACGTCAATCAATCATAAAATTATTCTTAATCCAACAACTCTTGTTAAAGCATTGACACGAATATCGACTCAACAAGCTCGAACTCAATTAGACGACCACCACTCATAGCGAAGCAATTGATTTTGGAAGTTCGACCATGGAGAATTTTGACATATCTGCCTAAAACCACTCACTTGTTGCTACTCCGCATATTGCTCAACCATATTTGGATGAGATATGGTGGGTAGTTATAATCTAGCAGTTAGTTGCCTAATACCTAGGGGTAAATTGATGTTTAAGGACGTGCAAGACCTAACATTAATTTGAAAGTGAAATAGTTAGGATCTATATTAACTTGAGCTTCGGGATGCTCATTTCTCTTTTTCAGGTCAATTCCCATTGAGATTCGTGATGAGTTCGAGTGAAGTTCGAGTGAATTTTGTGCTCATTTCTCTTTTGCAGGTCAATTCCCACTGATATTCGTGATGAGTTCGAGTGAATTTTGTGCTCATTTCTTTTTTGCTAGTCCATTCCCATTGAGATTCATGATGAGTTTGAGTGAATTTTGTGCTCGGGTCCATGCCTTTTATCCTACAACTTTTTTTTTTCTATAGGGATGTTGACAATAAATGGTCCAGGAAGAAGAATCATATTCCAACGAAACTTGTAATCAACCTATCCAATCATAAAATTCGTCTTAATCTTCTCAACATGGTATCAATCTTATCTCTTTCATTGGTATGCTCCTATAAATATTGAGCTACTCAAGGAAGCAAAGTCATCACAAAATTTTCTTCATCATCATAATATATCAAAGAGAAGAGGATTCAAAATGAGTTGTGCAGCAGCTTCCAACGTTGGTCAACCTATGATCCACAATGTTGCGSACAATGTGAAGAGCGAATGGATAAAACTTCCCGATGTCTCGGATATCAACGTGCAAGAACTTGCTAAGGCTTCAGTGGGGGAGTACAACCTTAAATATAATGAAAGTTACAAATTCAAGCTCGTTGAGAATGGGTTTTATCAAGAGGTGAAGGGAAGCAACAACTTGAAATTTCTTCTCTATATTGAGGTGGCTGACTTTCTGGGACGTGTTCTGAAATGCAAAGTTATTGTGGAAGAAATAATGAACGGCAGTAACAAAATCATTAAGCTCGAACTTTTCGAGATTATCGGAAAGATATGATCACACTTCCCTTTGTATTATGCAATAATCTACATCACCCATGTATGATGTACTACTTTGTTTGACTATCTTATATAAATAAATATTTAGTAGACATCTCTCCATATTTAAACTATATATAATCTAAACTGTCATSGATCAAAAATAGTTTTGGCACGTGGAGAATCGATGAAGGCGGGAAAGACTAGGTCTCTCATATAGACCAATTAGGGGATAGTCRGSCTTCAAACTTAGCCATGAAATCACATCGGAAAACCTCTATTTCGCTYAAGGTCTTCCCATCTTCGAATTTATACAGCCGGTCATATTAYGTTGCTMAAAATCCCTCGTTTCTTTCCCTTGGAACTTKCTAAAAAATATGTTTATTSTCTACTGAAGTTTAAGTAATTTTTTAGATGAGTTTAATTTTTAAATTAAATTTGTAATTTTATTGTATTTAACGTTAGACTTTGAAAATGTTTAATGTTTAATCGCATGAATCTAAAAATTTAGATCCAGAAATTGAACAAATCTTTTTATTTTTATCATAAAATTATGCCTTCCAATCCTCCGATTTGAACCCTCAAAACTAAACAAAAAGATAGATTTGCAAAATCTTGATTTGGATCAATAATACCCCGATGTGCTTCTGGAAAAATCTTTCAGTTGAGAAAATGAAAGTGATAAAAATAAATAATGTAGAAGAAATTAAAAAATTCTCAATGTTTGATGAACAATGAGAAAATATGAAATGTGAGAGCGTAGAAATCAATAGATGAGAAATCAACTTCAAATTAAATTGATACAAAATTTGGGATAGAAATAAATAATACAAAGGTCGGTGATACAAGAAATATTGTGGTAACAAATATACTGAGGTACGAACATTGTGGTGGTACAAACCTCTCATAGAAGGTACAAAACTTCACACTATTTAATAACCAACATAAACGTTAAACAACATTTAAACGCTAGAACCTCCATACTTATAAAACTGAAATTTAAAAAGATAAAGAGTAGTTTGTGATAGGGGTATAACTCGTTTTCCAATAGAAGTCAAGTATGTATTTGGTGTTACTTTCATCTTTGTTTGTTACCTCTAAAACTAAAGAAGAAAGCAGAGAGGTTGTCTTTAATTGGTAGCTTGTTATTTTCAAAACCAAACCGCCACTATGACAGCTGTTTTTGTGACTAACTAAATCGATTGTAATTTGAAACTCTTCCCAACATTTYTTAAAATCAAAGTCCTTGTTGATACGAACTTAGAATACTCTTCACAACATTGATGAGTGTTCATGTGTTACTGAGCAGTCATATATAATGGTATTTACTATTGGTGTCTTTTGATGTACTTTATTACTAGTATAGATATGTGGATGATTTGACATTTGTAATCAAGGTCAAGGAAAGCAAAGTTATTTGTCAAGATACAAATTTTTCTTCTTCAATTATGTGTGAGTAGGAGAACAATTTTCTTCTCTTGGGACCTACTTTGTTTCCAACAAGTGGTTTGAGAGATAGTTAACTATCATCAAATGGTAACATGTTGCATCCCCAACTTTCAAAGTTCAATGGAAAGAGTTTTAGTCAACAGTATTCAAATTAAAGTGTTATACGGCTCACAAGATTTGGGCCGGGGACCATATTGTTGAAAGAGGATTCGTTGAAATTGAGAATCAAAACGGGCTTAGGAATCAACAACTTTATGAGTTGAGAGAGAATTGTAAGAAAGACAAGAAGGCTTTATTATTTATTAATCATACTTTTGATGAAGGAATGTTTGAAATAATTTCAGCAGCTACTACTGCAAAATTGAAGAGTCAAAATACTTATTTACATTTTCGTTTAATAGGTCGAYGTGTTCTCTTCAATCCCATGAGCTCAGAATAAAACAAAATGATGTTCCTTCTCGAGGACGACGTGGCCGTCGTGGTGAACGAGGAGGTGGAAGAAATTATGATAATARAAATGGTGTAAATTATGAAAACAAGTAAGAAAACTCTTCTTCATCTCGAGGAAGAGGAGGTGGAAGAGGATAAAGTTTTAGTAGAAACCAAGGAAGTGGTCATGGTAATTTTTCTCAAATCCATCGTTTTAATTGCAAAAAGTATGATCACTCTCAASCAGATTGTTGACTCTGAGAAATGGAGATGGAAAGAATAGTTCCACCATGATGCATAAGGAGGAGAAAAATGACGAAGGAGTTTTATTTCTTGCATGTAGTGTTGAAGAAGATGTTGTGGAGCCTACAATGTATCTTGTTAACATAAAAGGAAAATAGAAGTATATTTGTTACTTTGTRTTAATCTTTCCAAAGTAAAGTCAAAACTGGTAATGATATCAAATTGCAAGTCAATGGTCAATGTGATATTCTCATTAAGACAAAGAAAGATATAAACGAATTGTGAATGTATTTTATGTTTCAGGTCTGGAGCATAATCTTTTGAGTATTGGTCAACTACTCCAACGAAGACTCCARGATTCATCTGAAGATGGTGTGTGTGCAATTAAAGATCAGAGTAATGTTCTTATTGCCAAGGTGAAAATGACAAGTAATAAATTGTTTCCTCTAAAGTCTATATATAGTCAAATTGCTCGCTTTAGTAGCACATTAAAAGATTCATCTTGGCTTTGGCATTTCTGATAGGGTAACTTGAATTTGGGGATTATTATCATATATGTGCAAAAATTATATGGTGAGAGGCATTCAAATTATCAACCATGAAACAGATATTTGTGAGGTGTGTAATCTTGCAAAACACCATTGGGATTTGTTTCCAATTGGTAAAGCATGAAGAGTTTTCAAACCTCTAATAACTTATTCATATAGATTTGTGTGGCCTCATGCGCACAGTATCAAACAGAGGTAATCGTTATTTCATAACCTTCATTGATGATTTCAGTAGAAAATTGTGGATTTATTTTCTAAAAGAGAAAATTGAAGCATTYGAATGYTTAAAGCTTTCAAATTGTTAGTTGAGAATCAAAGTGGCCATAAGATAGAAACTTTGAGATCTGACCGCGATGGAGAGTATATAGCTTTTTATAATTTTTTTCAAGGAGCATGGTGTTCATCATAAAAAGATTGTTCGAATGACTCCACAACAAAATGGAGTTGTGGATTAGAAAGAACATAACAATCATGGRAGAGGCTAAAACTATGTTGAAAACCATGCCAGGTGAGTTTTGGGGAGATATTGTTGCGAGTACTACTTACATCTTGAATTGAACTCCGACGAAGAGTGTTCCAGGCATGATTCCTTATGAAGCATGGTATGTTGATAAACCATGTGTTAGTCACTTGAGACTTCTTTGGAGTATAACTTATTCTCATATTCTAGATAAGCTAAGAGCGAAGTTAGATTATAAATCTGAAAAAGGTATTATATGGTGGATTATAGTGAGAATTATAAAGCTTATCTATTATATGATTACATGTTGAGAAAGATTATTATTAGTCTATCGCAATGTCATCGCGACGCAGGGCAGACGACATCATTCTYTGAAGGGTCTCTTTCGAGATAAGAGTTTGAGATCGTCAACAAGCATCTACGAGGTGTGATTGGTTACCTATTTCAAAAACTTTGGTATGCGAAAAACATATTTTTGGTTCGGGAGTCGACTGAGCGTAATGGTGTTAACACCCTACAACACTCATTCGAAAACAGTTACCAAATTTTGACAGAACTTATCCTATTATATTTTATAGGTCCAAGAAAAAAAATTTGTATTTTTATTTAAATGTCTCATATTTTATTAATTCATATTTTATTATAAAATATGAACTAATATTTATAAGAGGTACGAAGATCATTAAAAAATTTTATCACCTCGAGAATATTAGAAGGTTCCAATTTTTGTCACGGAAGTTTTTTAAATAATTATTTAATAAAAAAAAAGAAAAAAGAAAATAATATAAAAATAATTTTGTGGAACACATGAAAACTCAAACTTGTATTATAGGTGTCAACACCCAAAACTCTTACTAGCGTGCCACACTCAAATATGTGTTTAATTTTCTTTTTAAATAACAAAATTTTATTTGTGAACTTTGTTTAAAAAAAAAAGAAAAAAACCATAAATGGAATTTTTTTTATATTTTTTTATTTTATTTTGGGTTTGAAATTTTTTTACTTATTTATGTATATAACCCACTTATTTATAAAATTTCTTATTCAAATGAGTAAAACTTATTTAAAAAAAAACTATTTGAGATTTATTGAAAAAAATTTACTTTGAATCTTTTATTCACGTTTCTAAAACCTCATTTTTAAACTTTCCTTTGAAATAAAACTTTCACCTTTAAACTTAGTTTTTACTAAATCAAAAAAATATCAAATAAAAATTGAAACCGAAATCTTTTATTCGTTTTCTTAAAACTTATTTAACACCTCATTTTAAAGATTTYTTTTGCTTTTTAAAAAACTTAGGTTTATTTTACTTGTATTTAAATAAAAAGTTTAAAACTTAAATAAAAAATCCTTTTAAAACCTCTTTTATTTATCTTCAACATAATTAAACCTTAATAATGATTTCCATTCTAAAAAAATGAAAACAAAATTAAAAAAACATGGGTTTCTTTTTATCAAAAAAAAAACATTTAAAACAATAATCCGTTTCCAAACATGATTAAAACCTTATTAATGACTTCSCTATTTTAAAAAGTAAATAAAAATTTTGTTTCCTTTTCGCCAATAAAAAAAAACCAAACATTTAAAACTCCAATCCATTTTTCATTCATAATTAATCTTTTTTCTCCCAAAACGTTTTTCTTAGAAAAAAAATGTTCTCTCTCCACACTTTACCTTGTTTAAAAAAATACAAGCTTTCTTCCTTTTTATTTTAAAATAAATAAAAAACAAAAACAAAAACAAACCCACTGGAATCTTCCTAACATAGAAAGTCGTGGAGAATGTTGGGTCGTTCATTGCCGTTTGTTGTGCTGCCGTAAGTCGTGGACGTGCCGCGCTGGAAGTCGTGGATCAGTCAACAGAAGTAGGTTGTCGGATCTGCCGCAGTTCGTCGAGAGTTGCTGGAGGACATCGATCTGATGCCGTCGGGTCTTGGAGGTCGTCGGGATCTACAGTTGTCATGGGGCCGTGAAGAAGGTGTCCTGCCGGAGGCCCAAAGATCGTGGGTTACAGCAGGTCA
>NW_019104507.1:277701-297055 GCF_001995035.1 Momordica charantia
TCAATCTGGAAAACTTGGCAATTTATCACATTGCTGGTAGTATGAAAGTCCATCTTGCATTCGAAAGCTTCAACGTAAGAAACCATATCACCTAAGCAATCATCAAGAATTGCCTGAGAAAAGAAAGGTTCCTCTTGTTCTCTACAGTCAAGCTGGTCAGGARACTTGTACTTCATGAGATCCTTGATTTCTTTCTACAATTTATCTCTCAATAGRTCCACCTCGGATCATATGTTGTGATTGCCTCTTGATTCAGCTAAATGATCGTGGACCTCCTAACATTTTACCCTAGCCCAATCATTYAGGGTATGCCTAAGGTCTCCTGATGCAGTGGCTAGCTTTCGAGATCGCTGAGAACGACCATTAAGCATGTCACGAAKATCACRACTATATTGTGGAGCTTTGGGACAAACCCTAWGGTGTTGATCATCGCGTTGGAGACCTTGATCTTGGTCAGCAACACTTCTCTACAAAAGCATCTCCACGCTCGGGCGAGAGTTCCWCGACAGATTTCCAACACAGATTCCTCCCACTGGTCTTGATARTGGGTTATCCCTCYGGGGAGTGGGACGATTGGCTCCATACCCTTCCTCGGGTCTTGCGATCTAAGGATGCAAACATTTCCCCTCCTCGTTCCATTGCCTCCAGTCGACCRTTTACTTTAGCAATCTCAGSGATAGTGTTGGCAATGATGGTGAGGTCGATGCTTTGCCAGAGCGTGCTTTAGTGCTTCCCCCAAGCACCGAGTTGCATCCCTATAGGGGGAAGTGTCGACTTAGGTTTCGATAGAGGAGAGAATTGTTCCTCTCCATTTGCAACACCATCGTTGGTCATCTGTTGAGGCGRAACAATCGGATGCTCATTGGTCGAAGTTCGACCAACAACAGGTTGGGCACCAACAGGGGAGTGGTTGTCAGCAGTTGCTCTCCTCATAAGTGAGYGAGTRGGGCATCAGGTYGGCCACCAGCAACTCAATGACTTAGAGAATTTRTCAAATCACCACAGATGATGTCAAATATATSATCAAGAAAATGAWCAAGTCTCATTAGCAAAACTCRGAGTAGGTACATCGACATACGATGGACTTGCACAGAAGAGTTAGCACTCCGACGCTCTAGCAAATTACACAATCTGATCTATATCAAGAGAAATATATTTTCACATACCTTGCTTGAGAGACGGGAATCTTTATTTATAGAGATAAGCTTTCGACAGTGCTTCGACGGCTCTTTGACTGTCCGATCGCACCATGCAAGTCCTTTTCAAGGTCGGCCGAATGTGAGATATGGCTCGCTCAGCTTMTTTYGCTAAGCTGCTTGGATTTATCTAGAGGAAAAGATYTATCCRGTTCTTATCTTCATCATGGTATTTATGATCTCTKATCTACACCCCTAGCAGGCAATAATTCGCCTCCAACATAAAATAAAATATTAGGTTCATTAAAAATGAGGAAAGAAAAACAACAAATCAAAACATCACCGAAGGGACYCTAAAGGCTCGTTTGGTAAATATCTCTTATGTTTTTAGATATTATGATTAAAAAAATAGCAACTTAATTATAACATAATTAATTACAATTAAAGTATTAAATTACAAGTTCTACTCCATATTTCACCCCACTTTTATATGGTAAATTTTTATATTTCAAATTTTCTAGGATTATTTTATATATTTAGAAATTATGAATAAAACATAATTAATCAGTTATTTAACTTTAATTTACTAATTCAAATTAACATCCAAATTTTCATGTATAAATTACTTATATTTTTAAATATGATGGTAAAAAGTGTCCCTTATACSGTAAATAAACTATCATTATAATTTWATTAATTAATTCAAACAATTTTCATCCATTTCCATAATTTCCATATTTTTCTCAAAATATCCGTTGACGTCGACATTTCTGTAAATGCCTCAACATTTCCATCAATATCGGTATTTCGAACCTTGATTATAGCATGAAATTTGTTTATTGCCTCCTCCCTCTCAACCCCAATTTCTTTCTCTCCCCTAGAAAATTTTTAATTTGGGCTACAATCTCAAATGTTTTATATGAAGTTACTTACATGGAGTACATCTTAGATATATGTTATATTAACTTTTTAATGTTAAATCATAAAATGATATTTTTTTAGCCATTTTATAATGTTATGATTGATATGAAATATATTTTGAGTATATGCTACACATACTTTGTAATAAAAGGAGTTGAAGTTGAAAACTGAGTGGAAAACATGKGAAGGCCGTGAAGAGATGTAGTAGCGGAGACCAAACCCCTATGGACGCATGACCAACAAAATAACTAACACTAGCTCTCGAAGAGGTGTACAGGSAGGAACACGGTACATCTCGCTGCAAAACACCTGTGACGGGTCAGGATGCTTTGGTGATGGGTATGTTACCACGCACCGAGAATATCCCGCAACAGCCAGTCAAAGCTCGTACACAAACAAGCCCCACCACRCCTCATACCAGGGTTCCTACCTGGATGGCTCCAACACCTTTAAATAAGATGAGATAGTATGACCCTCGAGTAAGTGAAAAATCATTCACTACATACTAAGGTGCTTACCATTTCTCTCCTCTCCTACAAATTACTAACTTGATTGTTGAACGACATTAGGTAGAGCACTCCACCAATCTCGAGTTTTGTTGCTGCAAGTTTACTTGTTCGACGGTCTCCAATTGAATGACACATAGACGAAGACCCTCCGGATTTTGACATCAATTTACATAACTTAATAGTAAATTTAGTATACACGAATGAGAGATGTGTTCTATAAACTATCCAATGGGTATATGTTGATCCTACGGTAGCTTAGATTAAAATATATATATATTATATAATTGTTGCTGGAAAAGTAATGGTGGTAGGAAAAGTGAAATAAAATATGAGAAAATTAATGGACTGTCCGAAAAGGAAATTAAGCCACCAAAAAAATTAATAGTTCCCCAGAAAAGGTATGGGTCATTGGAAAACTAAAAAGTTGTCCCAAAATAGTGATATAAAGTCGCTGGAACAATTGAAGATGGGAAGGAAACCGCCGCGGAAGTAATTGAAAAATGGATTGTGTCAAGAGGACATGCGCCATGGAGAATTCGTGAGCTATTAGTGCAACTTGGAAACAAATTTTGGTAATTAAAATCCAAAGTAATGTGGATAATGACTTTCTATGTATTTGTTGAATACTTTATTAAAATATAACCATTTAATAATAATTACAAAAGTTACATTAAATGAAAATTAATTCTTTTATGAAATAATATATTTTAAAAATATTTACTAGTCATAAAAAAGATGGTATTAATTGCGTGTAATTTGTACAAAAAAAAAATCTTAATTCAAATCTCGAAATCTACACTTATAAGTATTAAAAAGAATTATATTGTGGATATTTGACGAGGTTATTCATTCATGTATTCCTATAGTTATATTGTTGTAGTTCGTAGAAGCTAGGTGACTTTCGTTAACGTCTCTAGATTTGAGAGAGTTGTATGTCTATTATATTTATCCTAGAATCATAGTAGAATCTACGTGTAGCGAATGACTGGATGTAGCTCCCSCTTAGGTGAACCATTATAAATTACTTGTGTCGTTTACTATACTTTCCCTATATTTCTCTTATTGYATGGTTGGATTATTTTTCACTGAAGAACTATGGAAGGGGAAATTTTTCTCGGTAAGTAATTTTCCCAACACGACTTGCCATTACTCTGCATATTGTTCCATCATTTTTCGGATGATATATCGTGGGTATTTATAATCTAATCGTTAGCTGCCTAAACAAACTTGAATGTTAGAGTGCTCATTTTTCTTTGGCATGCAGATCAATTATCATTGGGATTCGTGACAAGTTTAAATGAATTTTGTGYTCAAACAGGTCCACAACCCAACACGCCTTTCGTAGTGCCAAGGCGATAGACGCAATTCTTTTTCATTTTCTTTAGGGATGATAATAATAAATGGTCCAACAAGAATAATCCTATTCCAATGAAACATGAAATCAACAACATAATAAAATTCTTCTTATCCAACCACTCTTATTCAAGCTGCCACAAAGATCGACTCAAGAAATTCGAACTCAATCAAACGACCACTGCATAGCGAGTCAATTGATTTTGGAACTTAAGCATAGACACCTCAGACATACCTGCCTCAAACTACCCACTTGCCAGCATATTACTCTGCYATTTTATGGTTGAGATATCTTGGGCATTTATAATCTAGCCGTTAACTGCCTATAATTGCCTAGGGTAAATTGATCTTCAGGATACGTGAATCTGAATATTAATTKGAGAGTGAAATAGTTCGAACGTACACTGACTTGAATGTCGAAATGTCCATTTCTCCTCTGCAGGTCGATTCCAATTAGGATTCTTCATGAGTTTGAGTGAGATGTTGTACTCAAACAAACTCCATGATTTTTATCCTAGAACTTCTTTTTCTTTATTGATATTATCAATAAATGGTCCAAGAAGAAAAATCATATTCCAAATGAAAGAAGAAGAATCATATTCCAAATGAAACTTTAAATCAACATCAATTAATCATAAAATTMTTCTTAATCYAACTACTCTGGTTGAAGCACTGACACGAATATCAACTCAACAAGCTCGAACTTAATCAGAGAAYCACAACCCACAATGATTCAGTTGATTTTGGAAGTTCGACCATGGAGAATTYTGACATATCTACCTAAAACCACCCACTTGTTGCTACTCCGCATATTGCTCSACCATATTTGGCTGAGATATCTTGGGCAGTTATAATCTAGCAGTYAGTTGCCTATAGATATCTAGGGGTAAATTGATGCTTAGGGACGCGCAAGACTTGACAGTAATTTGAAAGTGAAATAGTTCGGATCTATATTAACTTGAGCTTCGCGATGCTCATTTCTCTTTAGCAGGTCAATTCCCATTGAGATTCGTGAGGAGTTCGAGTGAATTTTGTGCTCATTTCTCTTTTGCAGGTCTATTCCYATTGATATTCGTGATGAGTWCGAGTGAATTTTGTGCTCATTTCTTTTTTGCTGGTCAATTYCCATTGAGATTCATGATGAGTTTGAGTGAATTTTATGCTCGGGTCCATGCCTTTTATCCTACAACTTTTTTTTTTCTATAGGGATGTTGACAATAAATRRTCCMRGAAGAAGAATCATATTCCAACGAAACTTGTAATCAACMTATCCAATCATAAAATTCKTCTTAATCTTCTCAACATRGTATCAATCTTATCTYTTTCATTGGTATGCTCCTATAAATATTGAGCTACTCAAGGAAGCAAAGTCATCACAAAATTTTCTTCATCATCATAATATATCAAAGAGAAGAGGATTCAAAATGAGTTGTGCAGCAGCTTCCAACGTTGGTCAACCTATGATCCACAATGYTGYGSACAATGTGAAGAGCGAATGGATAAAACTTCCCGATGTCWCRGATATCAACGTGCAAGAACTTGCTAAGGCTTCAGTRGGGGAGTACAACCTTAAATATAATGAAAGTTACAAATTCAAGCTCGTTGAGAATGGGTTTTATCAAGAGGTGAAGGGAAGCAACAACTTGAAATTTCTTCTCTATATTGAGGTGGCTGACTTTTTGGGACGTGTTCTCAAATGCAAAGTTATTGTGGAAGAAATAATGAACGGCGGTAACAAAATCATTAAGCTCGAACTTTTCGAGATTATCGGAAAGATATGATCACACTTCCCTTTGTATTCTGCAATAATCTACATCACCCATGTAYGATGTACTACTGTGTTTGACTATCTTATATAAATAATAATAAAATATAAACTTTATGAGTAAACATCTATCCATATTCAAACTATATATCATTGAAACTCTTATACATCAAAAATAATAATTTGTCATGTGAATAACAGAAATAGGTCGAAAAGACAAGGCCAAAAATTACTTTCGGATAAGGTCATGAGGATTTAAAAGATGTACAATGTGTGTGTGTGTGTATATATATATATATTTTTTTTCTGAAAAGGTGTATGTTAGCACTAAAATTTCTCGCCCACTGCCAACATTAGCATAGCTGAACGGTTAAGACACTGTACACCTCCCTTCGATGTCGGAGGTTTACTTAACCTAGGGTCCCCGACCCTCAAACATTTCAACACAAAGTTTCATGGCTTTTAACGAGTTGGCTAGCAATCTTCGTCGGTATAAAATTCAAAATACCTGTATGGTGAAGACCCAAAGTATGTTTCAGTTTCTTTTGCTCATAATCTCGCAAAATAATCTATRCTTTCCTTTTGTGGCACTAATAGACATTTCGTCAATTACAATTATCCAAGTTGTCAATATTAACTSTAATATATTTTTCTTCCTAAGTTGKTTTAGACTTTTTCACTCCTCTAACACGGGTAGATCCACAAAGTGAGGGGTACGTGTCCCCCTGAATTTATTAAATCATATATAGTGTATTATTTGAAGGGCAAAATAGCTTTTGGTTCGTTCCCTCCCCACACTAGYGTTGTGCCCCTGCCTCCGTGTATTAGTGTTTACGTCTTAGATTAAGCAGTTTTAGTTTTTTAAATATATTTTTTCATCAATAAGAAATTAKTTCTGAAAGTATTTTTTTCATTTAAAAGAAATAATTTTAATTTTAACTTTTATGTCTAATTAAGTTTATAKGGTAGACAATATTTCTTTTAATAAATTTAAATTCATAACCCTAAACTTAGATAAGTATCATAATTTTTATGTTTCTATTCAATTTCTATCCATTCACCCATTAATTTGAAAAAGTAGAAAAGACTCTACAAAAATTTCACTAATTTAATAAAAAAATTCTAAATTTATCAATCAAGTTTGATAACTCCAACAAAATGCACCCTTAAATAATTTTACAAAAACTTAAAAATGTAAGTAAAAATGTCAACTATAATGTATTTTTTTTATAAAAATAATACAAACTATAATATATTTTAAAAAAGAAATTAAAGGMAACCAACTMAGCAATGTATTATTTTTTGTCTAAATTCAAATCAATTTCATATCAAATATATGTTTTCTACTCATTGGACATGAGAATATTTTTTCCAACAATTTTCAAACGAAAATCTATCAAAATATTAAATTTGTGACAGTTTTTTAAAGCTTAGGAGGAATCCAAGTTCCAAATTGCAAATTGATACATACTACAAAGTTCAGATTAAATATTGATATTTTCTCACCAGATTTACATGCGTTTGTGCTTCTGATATAAAATCTTAAATCCACTCAGAATCATCAGGAGCCAAGGAGCCATTGCTGACAGTGAGAAGAAAAAAAAAATCTAAATCTCAAAAGAATTGGGGTTCTTTAGAATAATGGATCGAAGACAGATTTTTTTTCAATGATAAATATATTAAACAAAAAAAAACCGAGAATCCCACAACCCGAAATTAAGGCACAACACCCAAAGAGCTAACACAAGACAAGAAGAAAGAAAAGTAAATCAAGAAAATGAATCCAAGGACGAGATAAACATAGGATCATAACTCAAACAGTAGCTCCCAGGCCAGGTAGTACAACGATAATAGACCTCAGCTTTCAAGGCGCGCAAGAGGATATAAGGCGACCGACCCACTCAACTCGCTTGAACTCTAGCATTATGCTCCCTTCAGATAAAAAAAACATTTGAAGTCCATGCCAAACACCGCACACGATGACGAGCACACTTCCCGACACTAATGTGACAAACCCAAGCAAGCGCATTAGACCAGTATGAAACCCGTTCAGAAGAACCAGTCCAAGTAATTATGTCAGACCAGACCTCCCAACTAAAGGAGCACTCAAAGAATAGATGGTCCCGAGACTCCATGCCAGCACAAAACACACAGGAAACAGGAACAAAAGAGTTTCAACAACATAAGCGATCCCTTGTAGCAAGCTGATCACGCACCGTCAAAGAAGCAATGAAAGAATGCTTCGAAATATTCTCATCGAACCAAACCAAAGAAAACCAAGGAACARGAGGCTGGGCCGGTCGCAACACACCCCATGCATTTGACACCGAGAAGAGACCCTACGATGCCGGAATCCAAATGGGCACATCAACCCTCCCAACTAAAACCTATATAGCTGAAACCTTAGAGACTAGCTCTCGAAGATCATCCGACCTCTGAGGCCAATGTCACGGACCATCAAGATATAGAAAATAAGCAACCTTCGCCTAGGACTAGCTTGGAGTATCATAGATAGTCCGGTCACCAGACCTTGGATAAATCAGACTCCTTAAGCCAAGCGTTATGCCACACAGAACAACGCTGACCATCTCCAATAGCAAACCGAACCAGAGACCGAAAAGCATTCCAAACAAAAATAATATCCCTCTAACACCAAGAAAACCAAAGTGAAGCACAAATGGTCCAAATACAATCCCCCGAAGAATGTAAGCCTCCACCCAAGCCACCCAAAGAGAGTCAGCCCGCGTAATGAGAAGCTATAGCAGCTTCATTATAATGGCAGAATTCCAAGAGGCCAAGTGACGCATACTCAAACCACCCTCCTGCAAAGGAATACACACCTCAGACCAAGCCACCTTAGCCCCCGACCGCCCACTCTCGCGCCCCTTCCACAACTCTCGTTGAAATCTGCCTCAAACACTCGTTGAAACTTACACAAAGACCAACTCAAGAAGTTCAAACTCAATCAGACGACCACTGCGTAACGAGTCAATTAATTATGGAACTTCAGCCATGGGGAGTTTGGACATATCTGCCTCAAACTACCCACTTATCATTACTCTACCTATATATCCACCATTTTAGAGCTATGTTCGGCATTAATCTAGCTGTTAACTACCTATAAATACCTAGGATAACTTGATCCTTACGATGCGCGTATCTCAATATTAATTTGAGAGTGAAATAGTTCGAACGTACATTGATTTGAGCATTTCAATGCTCATTTCTCTTTCACAGGTCAATTCCAATTGGGATGGTGTGCTCAAACAAACTTCACACTTTTTATCCTAAAACTTCTTTTTTCTTTATTGATGTTAACAATAAATGGAAAAAGAATATGAGTTAACAATAAATGGAAAAAGAAGAAGAATCATATTCGAATGAGACTTTAAATAAACATCATAAAATTCTTCTTCTCCCTCCAAAAAAAAAAAAAAATCATTAAATCAAAAAATTCTTCTTAACCCAATTCGTTCCAATTTGAAGGTCATCCAACCAATCCAAAATTTAACCTAATAGTAAATTTTGTATACACCAAAAGAAAGATATATATTATATTAACTATCTGATGGGTATATGATTGTCACCCGAAAACTAATGATTGCCGAAAAAGTAAAATAAAATATTAGAAAATTAATGGGTTGTCGAGAAAGGAAATTAAACCATTGAAAGAATTAATGGATGAGAAAAAGAATGGATCATCAGAAAATTAAAAAGTTGCCCCAAAATGGTAAAATAAAGTTGCTGGGATGATTGAAAAATGGATCGTCTTAGAGCGGCATGTAGAATTTCGTGGGCAATTAGTGTAACTTGGAAACAAATTTTAGTAATTAAAATCCAAAATAATGGGAATAATGAAATTTAATATACTTTCTATATTTGTAAAATAAAAGTATAACCATTTAATGCTAATTACAAAAGTTACATTACATGACAATTACTTCATTTAGGAAATAATATAGTTAAAAAATATTTAATAAATGTTATAAGATGGTATTAATTCAATTCTCGAAATTTACAGYTATARGTATTAAAATTAACATTTGTAAAATATCATGTATTAAATGATCTATTAGAGATCATTTCTAACGAAAAATAAAAACAAAAAATAAGAAATAAAAAGTAAAAAGTTGGGTAGYTAGGTTGTCACTCACCTCTACCATACTTATACAATTGGTAGATTGATGATTCCATAACATTATTATTTCCTTTAAATAATAAGATTTTAAAAACTAAAACGTTCCCAAAATTTGTTATTTACAAGGTCAAAATAAAATAAATTTTACTTTCGTAAAGCTAAATATTAAATCAAATTCTTTAAATTTAAATTTTGGAGTTTAGTAGGAATATAATAAAAAAATTTAATTTCATCATTTTTGAAGTAATAAAATTTTAATTAGACTTCAACGTTTATAGTATATAAAAGAATTTTTGTTTATTACAAAACTTTCAATAATATAATATAATATTTGTTAATAAAAAAAATATAAAATTTATGTTTCGATAAAAAAAAATTAGTATAACTCCCACACAATATTATTTTTAGATAACACCTAATAAAACTAAAAAGTATAATTTAAAACAAAATTGGAAAAAAGAAAAAAAAAAACGAAGACTAAATTTTAACATAAAAATTTTAAAAAAGAAAATTTGATCTATTTATTAAGTATTATTGTTTTCAATTTTTTTGTTTTTAAAATCTACAACAAATAATATAATAAATTTTGCACGAAAATTCTAATAATTAGGTAAGGTTGTGTCTATCTCAGATCAATAGGTCATGAGTTATAATACACATCAACACGTGTTGCATTCAAAGAATAAAATATAATGTTATGCCACGTGTCACTAGTTAGTTGAAGCGATCCAAGAAGTCCAAATTGTTGGAGTTACAAAGCGTGCAAACAAAGTCCCACATCGGTTAGGGAAGGGAGTGATCCATGGGATATAAGAAAAGACAATTATCTCCAGTAGTTAGAGGCCTTTGGGGTGAAACCAAAAACAAAGTCGTGACGGCTATGCCCAAAGTGGACAATATGAGACTGTTGGGTTTGTAAAGTGTGCAAACAAAGTCTTTATACAATTTTTGTGACTTTTTCCCAAATATCCGTCGACATCAACATGTTCCTAAAATCAGGACCTCGACATTTCTATTGAACCTTGATGCTAACGTATATATGGTAGAATAAATATTATTTGGCTTGGATTAAGATTTCAAACTTCTGGTCTACTTAACCAAAAAKGATGGATTCTTTCTCTCTGCCTTGGCATGAGTGTATTCTCTTAGTCGAAAGACTGTTTTGTATCAGACAATTTTTGTTTGAGTTTTGTGTCTGGATTTTGTTCGTAAATCTAGTTCGAGGGATGTATACTGAGGAGTTAGGAGTGGATTGGGGTAAAATGAAGTTGTTTTCTGTGGAGGAAGAAGCCACAACGGACATCGGCTTTGATAATACTGCTACATCTTTTAGAAAATTGCTACATTTGTACTTTGTTGGTAAGCTCCTTAAACAAAACATTTCTTGTGAGATAATGCGACATACTCTGAGATAGGTTTCACGGGTGGAAAATCGTTTTGATGGTAGAAAACTTTCTACGTTATATTATTCTCCAGATTTTTGTGATGGAGACTACATACAATGAACAAAGATCAATGTAGTTGAAAGTTTTGCTAATTTTTAGAGATTATTTCAGAGTGACGAGTAATAAAGGTMTGAGTGGTGGGATCTGTTTGTTAYGAAGAAATGAAATTGTGGTAGAATAATTGGACAACCTTTAAGCAGTCCTTCTGATCACAGTGATTAAGACAAATGCTGAAGCAACAAATTGGATAAGAGTTATTCACGAGCTTCTTCCTTTATTTTCCACCATCTATTTTCTGCATGTTTGTATAAACCAGAATGATGTTGTTAATTTGCTTGAACGATTAATGAAAATTCGTCTATGTTGTGGACAACCCACTTCCCTACCTGGTTGAGTATTGTAACTAGGGATTAGGGTCTATCCATCTGTAGTCAAGTGGCATTTTTTGAGGAATACTAATTATGTTTTGTGTTTCGAAAAAAAAAAACATCTCATCCACTTTTAAGAGAGGTTCCAATTAGAGTTAACATTATTTAGATTTTCAGATAATATTTTGAATAGTATATATATTGTTAAGAATCTCACGTCCAAAAGATGAGAAGAACCTAATAAATATTTATAAGATACATATGATTACTTCTCTAATTGCTTACTAGTTTTGAGATCAAACCTGACCAATGTTAATATATATTTATACTTAAACAAATAGAATTTTAAGATAATTTTTTTTAAAGTAAAAAGGAGTTATCTTGAATTCCATCTTCTTTGCCCGGCCTATATGACATCATATATATGAATTTAGTTTGTTCAATCATGTTAGCTTGTTAATTTTTAATTAATTAATTAATATTTTGATGATTTTTTATTGACAATATTRAYATTTTAAAGTGTAAACGATACAATAATTTTAAAGACTCTTAAATTACTCAGATKGGAGTTTAAATAAATAAATTATGATTAAACTTGAAAGGAAAAATATTTGAAAAGTTGGTGTGATAAGTGAATTCTTGATGGATAAATATAAAAGTGACAYGTGGCAAGTTGAAAAGAAAAGAAGAAAAAAAGAAAGAAGAARAAAAATGGAAAGAAAAACAATGATTCCGTTGGTTAAAAAAATAAAAAATAAAAATCTCAAATCCTAAGTGCTGACATGTTTACTTAGACGAAAAAAAGGAAAGAGAAAATTTGTCACAATCGAGGAGTAGTTTTCACGGGATCATTATTATTTAAAAAAAAATTATGTTTTTGCGTTCTTCTCTATCTTAAGAAGACAAATATTTTCCTATATATTATATTATATTATTTCTTTATCAAATTAAATCTCAATTATTATTTTGTTTTTCTTTAAATYTTCAACTACTCGTTCTTAATCATTAAGATCTAAAGATCTAAATTTATTTTAATTTCAAATCTATTTTAAACTTTTTTCCCTCCTATTTAAATCTCCTCCTCCAAATTTCACAATTTTTCTCTCTAAAATCTTTATGTTTCAACTCTCTAAAACTTCAATGYTGCTTCAGATCTTTGAGTTGCAATTCTTATTTTGTTACTTTTTATTTTGTAATAATTTTTCTTATAAATTTACAAATTTCATTTGTAAGTGAAAATTTGTATATGAAAGAGTGTGAGATTATTTTCTTTAACATTCTTCTTTAATTTTTGCAATTATTTTTCTCTATCATAAATTAYATGAAATTAATTGTTATAATTTTTTATTCATGTTCATAGTCAATCTTTACCTTGAAATTAGGATACTTAAAATATATTTTTAATTTATTGATTAATTTRAGTTAAAATTATTTATTTGTAAAAAATTTACTTATTTATTTAAATTGTATTCACCATGTTAAAAAATTTATAAAATTGCATTAAACTCTATTCACTCCCTCTAAGATTTGTCAGATCCAACAAATCAAACAATATAAATTATTATAAGTAAAAATAGTTGTATAACCATTTGTGTATAGCTCAACTGGTTATACCTATTTCTGACAGTCGTGAGTTATACAATATTTTATAATCATTTTTGTATAGTTCAACTAGTTACACCTACTTCCGATCAGTGAGTTATACAATGTTAATGTTAGTTTTGTAACAAGTACAATTTTAAAATATTTTCGTTTTTAAAATTTACTTTTATATATGTTTTTTTTATTTTGCATTACAAAAGATAATGATAAAAATAATAATAATAATTTTTTCATTAAACATTCAAACAAATGAGACCAACAAGCTTTCTAATTTCATAKGAGAACTAATATTCTTTATTTTTAATGGAGAAAAATGTGTGGCATGATTTCAACCTCCAAAAATTCAAGTATGATAAAATAATCTTTTTATTTATATTTTGGAACAAATTGGAAATGAGAACAAGAAAAGAGAAACTTGTTTCGATTGTTTCCAAAATTTCTATACAATTGTAAGAATAATGTTTCCAAAAAATGAGAAACAAGAAACAAAGTTAGTTGCGAAATGCTTAATTAGATTTCTTAAGAAAATTAGAAACGAGAAACAAAAAATGGAAACATTACCAAACGGGTCCTAAATAAATCAATGTCCTCCACAAACTTTCCTTCGTACAATAATATCAAAAGGTTACGAGATGAGTTCACTAGCAATTGCAAACGTTGGTCAATACGACTCCATTTAGAGCAAGAAGACTTMTGCCTAGTAGATGACTATCGTGTCGGAAAAAACATATGGCTTTATARAAATCAAGGATTTCATATTTCTCATGCCTTACTTCACATAAGGATAAAACTTTCCTCTTGTATTCTATAATCTACCTACATCAATTTATGGTGTACTACATAAATTAATATACTAATTCATGCAATAAAACTTAATCTCTCTACGTTTAAACTATATATCATATTCAGGGTTCAAAATGTCGAGAGACATGTCGACATCGACATAGGGGGAAAAGTCTATTTTACCCCATGTCGTAGACATGTCGAAATGTCGACGTGTATTTTTTTTCCCTCTTCTTCTTTAAGGTTATTTTATTTTCATTCTCTTCTTACTATGCTRCTATAGTCTATAATTTCTCACAACCTYGATKATCGTAATCTTAGTCTGTTCAATGAAACRTTCGAATTTTAATAATGTATAAAGTATAACTAATAAGATTTGGAATTTACTTTATTGATAATTTCTAATCCAATCTAGTCCTTACTTACACAATTGAACAATATATGTGAAATATTGACATATATAAAGATTGAAATAATCTTAGAATTTTTTAAAAATAAAATATTATTATATATGATGAAACATGAAGTAGAATAGGTAACTTAATTAATACCAAAAAGATGATATCGAGGATCTAGTGCACTATCTTGATAACTTTGATATAAATTACAATAGTTCTCCCYGGTCATTCTAGACTGAAAGTTTTAAAGGTAGTTGGTCAAATGAGTAGAATATGAAGCACATATGAATCCCATTGGTAGATAATTTGGATGAATGACATAATCACGAGGTTGAGGTGTTTGAAAATTGTGTAAATTTGATTGGAAAGTTGGATTGATGATTGATTTGAAAATGTGTTTGAAAAATGTGTAAATTCAAATTTGAAAAGAGAAGTAGGTAAAAAGTAAACAGGTACGAGTTAATTAGAATTTAGAAATGTGTTTGGAAACCAAGTCGGTAATTACCTCATTTCTAAATGAATCCTATTATGAAAAACACTAAAGAAGTAGTCAAAAGTTTACAATTAAAGTTTACTTTACATATTCAAATAATKTCCATCAATCTTCATTAAAGGAAAAAATCTTTTTTCGATATTTCCATCGACATCGAAATTTTCATAAGTAAAATGGTCAAACTCTTACATTTAATGGTTAAAGGTGATCAATTATAGGCTAATTAAGCTACAATTCAAGTTTTATTTGCTAATTCAAAAAATTTCCATCAATTTCCATAATTTCTATTATTTTTCCTGAAATATCCATCGACATCGACATGTCCATCAACATATCCGTAAAATCGGGACCTCGACATYTTCATCGACATCGACATTTTGAACACTGATCAYATCCAAGTAAGGTTTTAAGATTTCTATTGATTTYTTTKTTTAAATAACCATCCATATTAATTCAATTATTAGCTAAAATTGAAAATTAGAAAGAGAGAGTTTCACCATCATGATGAAACAAAAAAGCATGAAAGTATCAAGTGTATATATATATATATATATATATATATATATATATATATTTATTTTATTTCTCGAAAGTAATGACGTGTGACTTACATTGTGGATCCATATAACTAAAACTTGTTGTTTGGATTGAACGACATAATGACTAGCACAAGACTTGAACCTACAAYCTTATCGTAGGTGATATTACAAGGCCCAAGACGTTTATCTCACAGGAATAATACACAAACGTTAGATTTACTTAATCTTTATCTTCAAACACTTCTATACATCCTTTATACATAAAATATGATATATAATAGAYACACATATATCACATGTAATCATCTTTAATTATAAATTAGGAAATCTTTAATTTAACTTAGATTATTTGTTGCCACCTGCCTAGAAGTACATGATGAAATATGGATAATAGATAACAGTTATTTGGAAGGAAAAAAAAAAGACTCCCTTTATTCTTTTTTTAAATTCTTTTGAGAATCAAAATAAAACTCAGTTTTTCCAATTTAACAGTGGGTGACCTTGGAAACTTTTACTTTTTAGATATCGAAAATGGTAAATTTCAAGAAATTAAAMGAAAAGATATTAAAAAATGCCTTCTTTTGTGAGAATCTCATTCTCACACAAAACATCACATTTTGGATTCCTTAGTATGAATATCTTTGGRTTACCGTTTGGTTGGAGGTTTCAAAAAGTAGACCGGAGATCAGATGCCTGTAAATAAAATATTTAAAAATTAAAGATAACTAATTGTCTTAATTAAGATGTCTGAAAATAGATTATATATATGTTTATTTTTTTATTACTATGAATATTATAACAGTGTAAATCTTTATTAATGAYTAATCAAATTTAATTCAAAAATAAATAATATAAATTAAATTATCTTAAGTTGTTAATTATTTTATATTAACATTCTAAATTTTAATTTGACAATGTAGCTATATCGACCATTTWGCACAATGGTCAATTGAACAATTAATAGTAAGTATTATTTAACCAAAATCCAAGATATACCTATTTAGCAAATGATATCCACRTATAGAGCTTTAAAATTAATCAAAATTAACTTTCAATAATTAATTTACATTAGTTTTATTTTTATTAAGTTAAAATATTAAAATCATTTTAAGTAATTACGTTTTAATTTAAGTTTCACTTATTAGTAAATATATTATAAATAACATATCTAATTTTATGTTGTCTATTTTATTTAGCAATCAATCTTAATTATTATCCTGACATAAATGTGTTTAAACAAAATTAATCATTTTCATCCATTTAATTGCATCAATTTATTATATTTTTATTTTTTTAAAAAAATAAAGCATGTGCTTAATTTATTACAATAGAATAATTAATTTAGTACATTATTAAAATTTTAATGTTCTTTTATTAATTTTAAATTTAATTTAAATATTTTAACTAGTTTTGATTAATGAATCTATAATATATCTATATCTTTACCTCCCCATTTTGTCCCCAACTTTTTAAGATATACCAAGCTTACGCTTCATCTATATTATATATTCTTCCATGTACCTCTTCTTTGGGATGCTATTATTTGAATGAGGTGTCTTTTTARAGAAGCTAATCATTTATGGAAGCAGTACGTYCGTTCGGTGAGATTGAGGAAGAGGTATGACTGTTCTTCATTTACAAACTGAAATAAGATCTCAATTGAATAGAATGTGTTCTGTGTATTAATGAATCACTATTAGAGGATTATATATACACTAAAATATAACTAACTAACAAGAATACAACAGATAAAAAACTAATTATCCTAATAATGCATAACCAATGSTGTAACTGAAATTAGCTAAGATCTTATAACTAATACATAACCAATATAGTAACTAATATTAGTTAATATCCTCCCTTAAACAAATGCACAAGAATGCATTAGTTTGGATCAAAGATAGTGAAACCGAGGAGAAGGCAGAGACTTAATAAAAAGATCAGCAACTTGTTGTGCAGTGGGAATGTACTGAAGCACAAGATCTTTCCAAGTGATACGTTCTTGTACAAAGTGAAAATCAATCTCAACATGCTTAGTTCGGACATGGCAAACTGGATTGCGGACTAGTTGTATAGCAGACACATTATCGCACCATAATATAGGTGGCTTGTCAGTGAAAATATGAAGGTCTTTAAGAAGCTGACGAATCCAAGAAAGCTCAATTGCTGTGGAGGCAAGAGCTCGTTACTCAGCATCCGTGGAACTGAGAGAAACAGTTGTTTGTTTCTTAGCCCCCCAAAAAATAGGATTAGGACCTAAGGACACAACAAAACCCAAAGTAGAACGACAATCTGTGGGATCCCCAACCCAGTCTCAATCAGAATAGGCCTGAAGTCGAAGGGAATCAGAGCAACCTCTGCGAAATAATAAACCACAATTAAGCATCCCTACAAGATACCGAAGCACCCTCTTGGATGCAGTCAAATGAGAGTCAGAGGGATGGTGCATAAATTGAGATAACTTGCTGACTGTAAATGAGATATTAGGTCTACTAAACGTGAGGTAATGAAGAGCCCCAATGAGAGCTCTATAATTTTTAACATCATCAACAGAGCTAGATGGGCCAGTATTGGCARCAGCAACCAAGGCAAGATGGGTAAYACAAGATTTAGCACCAAGCATGCCAAACCGTTGGAGAACATCTCTAATGTATTTGGTTTGATGAACAAGAATTTCCTACGAAGAACAAGATATCTCAAAACCCAAAAAATATTTCAAAGCTCCCAGGTCAATCATTTCAAAACGAAGCTGCAGCTGAGAGATAAGTGTCGTGACATAAGAAAGACTATTACCAGTCACAATGATATCATCGATGTATAAAAGAAGATAAGTAATAGAGTAACCAATATGCCGCATAGAAAGGAATCAGAAACTGAAGCTTCAAAACTGAGTAAAAGCAAGTGAGATGTAAAACAATCAAACCAGGYCCGAGGTRCCTGTTTAAGACCATAGAGAGATTTGACAAGCTTACAAACATAGTGTTGATGAAGAGGATCAACAAATCCTTGAGGTTGATGCATATAAAMCTCCTCTTGAATTAACATCCAACTGACAGAGCTGCCAACCATATTGTGTAGCCAAAGAAAGAATTAAACGAACYGTTGCCTTCTTTACAACTGGGTGAAAGTCTCATCATAATCAATACCCTCATCTTGATGATAGCCCTTAGCAACAAGGTGTGCCTTATAACGAACGACACTCCCATCAGGATGACGTTTAATTCAATACACCCACTTGCATCCAATAACATGTTTGTAAGGAACAACCTTTTCTTAGAAATCCCAAACTTACTCCTATTCAACATCCTTGATAACACCTCCATGACCATAACAAAAAGATACAAGGACAAAGCATCCCCTTGACACAACCCACGACGCCCAGGAAAGTACCCCTCAAGCGCACCATTCAAAGAGACCGAGAGCATGGAGGGAAGCAAGAGGCGAAGGGAAGCAACAACTTGAAATTTCTTCTCCATATTGAGGTGGTTGACTTTCTGGAGTGTGTTCTGTAATGCAAAGTTATTGTGGAAGAAATAATGGACRGCAGTACAAAATCATTAAGCTCGAACTTTTCGAGATTATTGGAAAGATTGTTGAAGTATTTATTGTTCGCTAAAACTATAATTTAAAAACACAACTATTTAAATGACTATGATTTCATATTTTAATTTGGAGAATAAAATGAATTAGTYATGAGATATCATTTGCGTGTACTTTAAAGCGGCTTAGGTTATGATATATCAATCCATATTTAAAAATTTTCCACTAGTTGTTGCTTTGAATTATTTTATTACATTATTTGATAGTATATCATGCATGTTATATATGTGTTTCATTAACAATCACTCACATGCCCAGTTTCGAACTCCAGTCAATAAGGGTAGTGAAAAATCCACAAAATTGG
>NW_019104507.1:300934-312345 GCF_001995035.1 Momordica charantia
TATAGCCAAGAGAGACAAAGTATTAGACAGAATTCGCCACCCTTCCCCACATAATACTCTTCCAGATGAAAGAGTCTTGGGTACGAGCTTTAACCTCCAAGAAAGGACAGTCAACAAAATACTTTTCTTTTAAAGTCCTAGCCAAGAGAGATAAATGATTAGACAGAATTCGCCACCCTTGCTTAGTAAGTAAGGACTCATTAAACAACTCAAGATCTTGGAACCCAAGCCCACCTTGCAACTTGGGAACACACCTATCTTTTTTTTAGTTTCTTTCATGTTTTGTTGCTCGACAAAAAAAATTAAAATTATAGAATTTGAAATCATTACTCAACCAAGAACTAATTGTCTCTTAAAAATACKGTAAAATAGGGAGTAGAAGACCGTTAAAAACAAATCCCAAGATTGTTGGGAAAATGGACAAAATAAACATTCTATAAGGTCCTTTTAAGTTTTTTAATCATCCTTTTCAAAACACAAGTTTTAGGCATCTGCTGACATCACCTTCACACCAAACGACCCTCACTACCCCTCCACTAATATTTTAGACTTCCTTCTGATTTCCTCTCTCTACCTCCATCTCCCTCTTTTTCCAGATTTTTTTTTCTTATCGTTTTCTTCAGCAAAAATTTTTTTTTTCATTGTGTCTAAAATTTTCTTGGAATTTCTCTTTTCCTTCTTCCATCTTTCTGTATTTTTTCTAATTACTATTATTCCTTTTCTTCTCTGACCACAAAAAGCAATTTACTTTTAAAAAAACCCCTAAATCTCTCAATTTTTTTTAAACCAGCAGCCTCCTCCATGGTTCTCGTGACTTCGCTGACGACGGCTGCATCAAAGCCGACGAAGGAGGTCATTCGTCGAAGAAAGAAACTCAGTGGAAGAGGAATGAGAGAGGAGATAGAGAGAGAGAGCGAGGGTGAGCGAGAGAGAGATCGAGGGTGAGGGTGAGSGAGAGAGAATTGAGGGAATCTAAAACTAATATTTTTAATGAGACTGTTTTTTTATAGTATCTAAAAATTAATTTTGAATTAATGTTTATCATGAGAAAAACGGAATCTCAATATTAATTTAAATTGTTTTCCGAAATCTCTGATCAATCTCCTTAAATCTCCTTAAATCTCCCAATGTAGTTTTAATTATAATTGAATTTCAAATCCCCCAATTTTGCTTTCCCATCTTCCATTCCTAATTTAAATTTTAATCAAATGTATCAATTTAAAATCTAATTAAAAAGAGATTTTGGGAAACAAATTTGAATTAAATTTCAAATTCGAATACTTTCTTTTTGTAATTAGATTTTAAATTGATATTTTCATTTGATTAAATTTTAAATTAGGAATGAAAGAGATGAAAGCAAAATGAGGGGTTTTTAATTCAATCCTAATTAAAACTGCGGTGAGAGATTTAATGAGATTGAGAATAGATTTCGGGAAACAAATTTGAATTAATATTGAGATAGTATTTTTAGATTCCCTTAATTCTCGTTCACCCTCACTCAACCTCGCTCCCTCYCGCTCCCTCCCGCTCACCCTCGCTCACCCTCGCTCTCTCTGTCTTTATCTCCTCCCCCATTCCTCTTCAACTGATCTTCTCTCTTYGGCGAACGACCTCCTTCGTCGGCTTTGATGCATCCATCGTCAGCGATGGTTAAAAGTCACGGGAATCATGGAGGAAAAAAAATTGCTTTTTGTGGTGAGTAAAGAAGAAAGAGAATAATAGTAATAGAAAAAATAGAGAAAGAGGGAAGATGGAAAAAAGAAACTCAAAGAAAATAGAGAATAATGAAAACCGATAAGAAAACAAGGAGGAGGAAAAAAAATCTGGAAAAAGAGGATAGAGGTAGAGAGAGGAAATAAGGAGGCAAGTCTAAAATATTAGTAGAGGAGAGAGAAGAGAGAAGAGAGATGAAGTCTGGAAGAGAAAAATAAGTAAGAAAAAAGGCATGAGAGGTTATTTGACAAAATTGGTGATGTCAACGGTCACTAGAAAATTTGTATTTTTAAAAAACTTAAGAGACCTCTGGGCTCATTTTGTCCATTTTCCCAAGATTGTTGCGTCGAAACAGAATATAGAAAAAGAAAAGAAAAACCCTATCCCCTCAGTAGACCCCCTTCTCGGCGGCGACCATCCGCGGCGGCGCAGCTCAGAACGGCGACCGACGGACCCCCGACGACTCAAAAACCCGTACGGCGGCGCAACGACCCTTCGCGAACGGCAAGGATCTGCAGCGGTGAGGATACGAACGGCGGCAATCCACGCACAACTACCCGGCGGCCAGCGACGATCGGCTAACACTACGACGCCTAGATCCGAGCGCGAACGGCAAGCTCATCCTCTGGGGCGGCGCAACTTCCCGTGCTGACTCACACTCGATCCAACCCAGATTCGTGATACCCACCCTCTATCAGCGTCAGTTTTGCAAACTCGAACCTCGACCTCAGATCTGCAGTGTGCATTGTTCCAGCCATAACCCAAGCGGTTTGAGTGAAGGTCAGTAGGTAAGGAAACCTTTTAATACTCTTTCACATTCAATCTAAGTTGTTCGGATTGATTGCCTAGGAAGCGAACTAATTCAAGAGCTAGGAGTGTTAGGCGTGTTGTAAGTAGTTCTGCTTGGTTGTCCCTGTATGTGATATTAATTGTTTGATTTTGAATACATATTGAAACTTATGTTTAAGTGGTTGGTTGCCGATATGGTTCTGTATTTTTGTTGGACTACATAGGTTTGGTCCGTAAAATTTTTGAGTGTGTTATTGAATTGCGAAGCATTAGTAGAGCTTGTTGAGTATGTTGAATGGGTGATGTTGTGATACTTTGAGTGAAAGCATGGTTCTTTTTTGGAATTATGGAAACATGATGGAGTAATTGTGAAAAGTATGTTATGTTTTGGTTGGCTGTAATTGTGGAAGCATGCTGAATTTATGTCGGACATATTATTTGGTTGCATTTCTTTTCGTAAGTATGTTTGATTTGTGGTTATGGAAGCATGAGATTTGAATCTTGCATCGAATCTTGGTGTATAAAACATGTTATATGGCTTTTGTGTGAGAGCTGGACATGAGTGAATGGGTGAGTACCAGAGCATGGCACTACATCAAGAATAAGTAGTTATAGTATCTAATTATAGCATATAAATTAAAAAAGCATCTCCCTCTTCTTTCCCAGTTTCTCAGCCCTTCCACCTCCCTCTTGTGTACTGATTTCCCTCGTGATTCTCCAAGCCACTTTCCTCAATCTCTCTTGCATTGAAACGTCAATTTCTCCAAGCCACTTTCGACCATTTCTGGAAGTGGAAGAAGAAGTGGGTGTTAGCTTCTTCATCTTCCTCCGGCGTCATTTACCAACCTTCCTCTAAGTCTCTAGGGCCAGAAGCTTCTTCTCTATCGCTGGACACCGACTCCTTGGGCTACTTCGATGAAAGACCGATGGAGCCACTGGGTTGCCTGACGTGCTGCTGTGATTGAAATTATGTACACTTTTTTAAGTTTAAAATGGTATCCAAATCCATTTGTATGTCCAACTGATGCTCTCTGTGTGGTGAGGGAGCAATTGCAATTGTTGCATGTGATTTGATTTTGAACTGGGGAGTGTTACAATACGGACTTTAGAGTTAAGTGAGGAGTTTTTGAACTTCTTTGTCAATCTCCTCCATCGTTTATTGTTTAGAAACTAGCATGGTTCTTGGTAGTGGTTATACACCAGCGATTTTGATTTCTAGTTACTGATTTGGCATGCACTGTCTTTTGGGAACAATTTGATTTATCTTCTGAAATAATTATGTCTATAGGTCATATCCTATTCTGTTCTTGTTGCATGTTCCTCTACATTAGGATTCAACTGCAGGCAAAAAATTTAGTTGTTTCGGTTGTGTTGTGCAGATTGATGTGTTGGAATGACAAAAATGATGCTGAATTGAGAAGTGAAGGTGAAGTAAGAATGAAAAAAGATGAGGTGAACCCTTTTTTTCTCCTTGAAAATATGAAGTGAACTTTCACATGAAGGCATATGAACCCAAGTTTAGTTCTTGCGAGAATAGTTGGCCAAGATTGAAACCTACAACAAATAGAATTGGGCCAACGGAGGAATCCAATGAGTGGTATCCCAATTTCCATCCACGTCTATTAGAATTGGGCGTTTTTCTCCGTTGCTAATTCTGAAACTGCTACCATGGCATCTGTTCCTTCAAAGCTCTATGCAGGTTCTCCTCCAATCCCTCTCTTCTTCTATAAGGGTGCCAGGTACAAGTTTTTGAGTTGCAGTGACTTATTCTTCTCTAAGGTCTTTTGATTGTGTTGTTGCAGATGATGTAAGCCTTTTGATGGTTTTATTGGATACGAATCCATTTTTTTGGAGCACATCTTCTCTTCCATTCTCCAAGTTTCTCTCTCATGTAATTGATAACTTCTCTCTCTTTCTCTATGTGCGAACCTAACTTCCAAGTGAATTTTAGAATAATAGAAATGAATGTTGGTATTTTCTTTTTGGGTGTATAGGTACTTGCTTTCCTGAACTCCATTTTAGATCTGAATCAACTTAATGAGGTTGTGGTAATTGGTACTGGTTATGCTTCATGCAAGTATCTATACAACTCGTCTTCACATTCAAATCGTGGTCTTGAAGATGGTAGAATGCCTGCACTTTGCACTCGTTTATTGAAGAATTTGGAGGAATTCGTGATTGCGGATGAGCAGTCTGTCAAGGAAGACCCCAGAGGAGGGACCATGTCTTCACTTCTTTCTGGATCACTCTCCATGGCTTTGTGCTGTATCCTTGTTGATTATTTTTGGTGCGGATAGTTTATTTTCGTTTCTGCTAAAGTAAAACTCCATTATGTTCTACACAAAATTAGAATGTTTCAACAGACCATCGTGACTGAGTAGCATTGTGTAGAAGTTAGCCTTAAACAATATATATGGAGATGAAAGTTGCATTTGGAAATTTATTGTTCATTTGATCGTTTTTTGCGGTAACGAGTAGTAGCAGAAAAATACTATGATATAGTTATGGTTGCCACAGTGGGATTTGCACATTGCTGTATACTTTCTAAATCCAATTTAAGCAATCTAATACTCATCAACATATTATTTTGCTCTAAATGCTTAACCATGTGAATAGATATACAGAAAGTTTTCCGTTCTGGATCTCTCCATCCCCATCCTCGAGTAAGCACTTATTTCTGTTTTGGATCTCTCTTTCCCCAATTTTCAAATTCTGTTTGTGCTTTGTACTCTTCCTTTCTTTTGTCTATTGCTTACTAGTACTATTTATTACACAGTAATTGCCAATTGATTTTTTTTTTGGAACTTGGAAGAAAATGTGACTGATTTATGTAATGTATGTACTTCGAGTGTAGATCCTTTGCTTGCAGGGATCCCCAGATGGGCCTGAACAGTAAGATTCTCATGCTAATTTCAATTAAATTTAGTGTATTTAATGTATTTTCTATTAAAAAAGGGATACAAATGGTTAAGTATTTCTCTATTAATTATTTTTTTCTTTCAGATATGTTGCAATCATGAATGCCATCTTTTCTGCTCAGCGTTCAATGGTTGGTATTTCTTGTTGTCCCTTTTGTGTGTCCATATATGGCTTCATTAACTTCTATCGATCACTAACTCTCTTTCTTCGAGTCGGTTAATTGTTGGTAAGTAGTAACAAATTTAGTCTCCAAATATTTGATGGAAATGCTTGACATAAGTTTCCTCTCTATTAAACTTGTTCTTTGTCCGGTTTGGATACTAGGAAGTGGTGCTGGTCTGAATTTTTCTGTAGGTTTCTTCCCTTATAATTTTGGAAGAAATTGCAAGCATCCCATTAGTGAATTTGAATTTGAACGCTCCTATGATAAGTTTGATAAACCTACTTGTAGTTTACAACTAAATATTTGGTCTATACAGTCAGAATTGAAGTCCAATATCCAGAAACTACCTTTATACTATGTTCTTGTCTAGTGGATGGAGATTTGACGAATATCTTGCAGATTTTCTATTATTGTTCTTGTCAAAGGTGAAAAGAAGAAAATGAAAGACATATAAATGTATGCATGTATATGTATGTAAAATAAGAAACGAGAACTTCATTAAAGAGCTAAGATTATAAAGAAAGGACAGGAGAGATAAGGAGTTTTCCTGAAGGGACAGATGAGAAATTACAAATTCCTTGTCTAAGGTACTCCACATTAAGACTGTAACTGTAAAGCTCCAAAAGTCATGAAAAAAGTCCTGCAAGAATCATTTAAGAAACACATCTTGAAATTGAAAAAAAAAAAAAAATAGAGATGCACTATCAAATCACTCTCCAACATCTATTAAGCTCAAAGATGAAGAATAAGAATGTTTGAGATTTCTCGATTGTTTGGTTTCTCTTCGTTTAGTACAGCTTGACATTACAATATGGCCCAAAGATCTTTCATTTTGCTTCATGAAAACCCTGCTTCTCATTTAGAAAAAAAAAAACCAATATGACGATAAGAATGATTGAAATAATTTCATTTGCAATGTTTGTGATAACAGTGACCATCTGGTCATTTGTAAAAAATTCATAGATCATAGTCAATGAGAATTGGAAAGAAAGGCGAATCTCCATCCTTGTTTGCATTTATGGGTTTGATTTAAACTTTCATGTGTGCTAGTCATGCCTTTGAAGTCCGAGGTAGATCTCTATTTGCAGCTCCAAGTTGCATGTAAACAACATTCAACATTCAATATTGTGTTTCCATGTGTATTAGTTTCTTGTTGTGTATGATTCATTATTCTGCTTCAGGTTCCCATAGATTCGTGTTACATAGGTTCACACAATTCTGCATTTCTTCAGCAGGTATCTATCTGTACATTGTTCTGTTAATGGCTGTTTATTTTGTTCCCCCAGAATCTTACCATGTTAGGTACCCTGGATTAATTTGCTGTTGGTGATTTCTGATTCTGTATAGGCTTCTTACATCACGGGTGGAGTTTATCTGAAGCCTCAGCAAATGGATGGACTGTTTCAATATCTCTCTGTAGGTTATATTCGTCAGAGTGGCTTTTTGTTCCCCTCTCCAAGTTCAAAGTCTCTGTTTAGTCTTCTAAGGATTTGGGTTACAGATTAGTCAAATCAACAAACTTTTATTGAGAACACTGATGATTGTGGTCTTCGAGCTGTTTCCTATATTCATTTTGATCTCTTGCTTGTCCTAATGTGATGTATTGTTCTTTTTGTACAGACTGTTTTTGCTACTGATTTGCATTCTCGGGCCTTCTTACAACTTCCAAAGTCCGTTGGTGTGGATTTTCGTGCATCGTAAGTTTGGAGTCTTGTGATTAGACAAATTCTCTATGGTTTGTGCTTAATATTTTGCCTCTTGTTAGATCGGCTTCCTTTTTTTGGGCAGTTTGTATTTTCTTTATGTCTGTATCCAGTCTTTTTTTTTTCATTTTTTTTCCCTTTCATTTTTATCAATGAAAAGTTCGGTTTCTTGTTTGAAAAATTTGCCACTTGGCGCTTACTCTSGTGTTTACCATTTTATACCTCTTGTTATAATTCTTTTTTTAACTTTGTATCCAACATAGAAGGAAACTACTAATACCTAATAAACTGGGAATTTTCAGGTGTTTTTGCCACAAAAAAACAATTGACATGGGCTATGTCTGTTCGGTTTGCTTATCTATATTCTGCAAGCATCACAAGAAATGTTCTACTTGTGGGTAAGTGAAAACCAGAATCATTACTTATGTTTTTCCATTTTATACGAGGTGTCATAAAAATTTTATTAAAGCTGATGGGATATAAGTAGAAACAGGAAAGGATGAGGAAGCTGATTTTTGAGATCTCATAATGGATGGATTTTTTTCCTTAGCCAATTAATATTTCCTGCACTTGGTAAATTTAGGAAGAATTATGAGGGAGCTTTGAAGCTTAGTATATGTTATCTTACTTGTTGATAATGGTAACCTAGATAGTGGATACAATGCTAAAAGATTATGCTGTGTCATTAGTTTCTTTATTGGTTTCATTTGCTATCTTGTGGTCATATGGTTTAACTCCTGTATCTGAATTTGAGGTAGTGAAGAGTGCGTGTATAGTATCTTTTTGTCCTTCAAACAGGCATTTGTATGCATTATTGGCGAGTTTTGGCTTCGTTCAGGTCAGTATTTGGTGAGACCCCAGTAGATGTGGATTCAGTGTCCAAACAGAAGAGAAAAACTCCAGAAACATGACTTCACTTGCTGTAAATTGTGGAACTTTAGAGTTTGTTTTAGTGTCGACTTTGAACTGGTTGGTTAGTTTTTCCCTCACTTGTATGGCTATAGAAGTATTCCATTCTTCTTTCCTTTTTTGTGCTCTTGGGAACTGCTAATGCTTTTTGCTGAATACTGTATTGGTCAAAATCATGGAATTTGGTTCATATTGCTCGAGCAGGAGACGGTGTTTGCCTCGCCATTGTATGATGCAGATCATGAGTTTGAATGTTTTGAGCTAGCATGTCTGACAAATTCTAGTTATAGTACTGTTGAGGATTTAGTTAACATTAGGAATTTTGCATCTAATGACATTTTTTAGTTAGGGATAGGGATAGTAATAGCAGCAGTTATTCTATATATTTGGATATTGCAAAATTAAATTTTTGAAATTGACAATGATCCTTCTTTTTTAAGTGAACTAGAAAGTTCTTCTTCATAGTTTTCATAACTCTTATAATGTATCCGAGAGTGATGATTCTCACTGGAATTGTTAATGTATATGTACTAAATATGGTTAGAATAATCACTTTAATAGTCGTATCGACAGTAATCGTTGAGTTCAAATATGTATTGACAGTTGCAATTACATCGACAGTTACATTTATAGTTATATTTGTGGTGAGGGTGCAAATAACAGCGAAAGTGAAAGTTTAGTTGGGAGGGGATCGGGTAAAATATGGAATGATGGCAAGCAACGCCATCACGCCATGCACCCTTATTCATCTTTATGGTCGCTCTTGAATTTGGAAACAAGATTTTTGTAAATATATTTTTGCTTAGGGCTGACAACATTTCAAAGTTTAATGAGGGTATTCACATTGCTGATTTTTAGATTTTGGAATTATTTAGATCCATCGTGTTATTATTGTTATTGTTTTTAATTGTCTTTAAGAAAACTTTGTAATATACCAAGTTAGAAATGTTTTGGGAATGTTGAATTAACTATAAAGGTGATTATATCAAGCTATCGATAAGCATAGCTTAAGATGTTTATTACTTTTTTTTTTCCCGAAGGCTCAATCTCCGACTTTTTTTAACTAAAAAAACATAATGCAGTAGTATACATTTCAAAATCTTTTGAGTTTGAAACTAAAATCTAACGAGTCCCTTGAGACGGTGCAGTGGTAAAGAATTCGGGCTGTCTTGTGTTCGAGTCTTGTATCGCTTATAGTGTTGCTCAATCTAAGTAATGAGTCCCGATTATAAGGATCCACTCGATCTAAGTCTACATAAATTTCCTAATTTAAATTTCGAAGTATTTGGAACTTGGTAGAACTTTTCACAACATAACGAGCACAAGGCCAAACAATGAACTTTAAACTTTTCACAACATAACGAGCACAAGGCCAAACAATGAACTTTAACTGGGAATGAAGCCATAATGTTTCCCCTGCACCTTCCAAAATTAATGTTTGTTACACCACTTTTAGTCCTAGGTATTCATATTTATTTCTAAGTTAAAATATACATCTGGTCTCTGAACTCTCATTAAAGTAACAATTTAATCTTTGAACTTTTAAAAGTAACGATTTAGTCTCTGTACTTTAAAATTGGTCACAATTTAGTCCCTACCGTTAAAAATTACGTTAGACTTAACGTAAGTGTGACGTGGTCGATCCATGTGTACAAATAAAATGGCCATCTGTACAAATCGGGTCAATCTCGAGTTGGTTCAAACTTGAACCGATTTAGGTATATTATTATAAAGAAAATACCTCCCCACCCCAACTCTCTCAAACTCAAAGCCTTCCATCACCGACGTTGTTGCCCGGTCATCCACACACCGACGTTATTTTCTGACCAAATGTGTATTTTGACCTTATTTCTATCTGATTCCCATTCTCACAACCCAATGAATAGAAGGAACAATAAATTCAACTGGTCATCTAAAACCACACAGAAAATGACTTTCAAATAAGCACTTACCAAAACATATTTCCACTATTTTTTTTCTTTCTATTCTTATTTTTGACATTTATTGGGACATTTGAGAAATTTTATTATTTCAATGAATGATGATGAATATAAGAGTAGAAGAGCCTTAACTTAGGAAACTAGTGGTTGTTTATCTTTTCTTTTGTTGTCAAACTGTTTTATGGGAAGCTCAAATCAAGTTGCGCCAAAGACCTATGATATGAAATTTTGGTTCATTAAGGGAGTATCACAATATTAAAAAATAGGCACGCGCACGCGCACGCACACGCACCTCCTGCCTAAATCCATTCATCACAAAACAATTTTAATCCCTTTTTGTATGAATATTGGATCATATTCGTCGAGTGGATAGAGATTTGTGCAATTGAACATTATTAGAAGAAAAAGTAAGATTTTGAGGAAAACAAAAATATATATGTTTCTAATACCTAAATTTTTTTTTAATTTTTAAAATCAACTTTGTTTATGCAAGGATATGCACAACAATGTATGTCTCGACCTCCGGACCGATCTGAATACTTGGGCGGACCTGCACAAAAAGGTGAGCACTCCGACGATCAAGTCAGTATAGGTCGGATTCCCAGTTTAGTTCGAGGTCAGAAATCATCGTACCTAATCGTGGAGTGAGGTCCTCTACTTATGGGTGGTAGTCCCGTTAATCTCGCGACGGTTACACCCGGTAATCTCGGGACCGTCGGTTACACCCGCTAATCTCGGGACCGACAGTTACGCCCGATAATCACGCCGCTGACAGCAGCTCACATCGACCCCTACCGAGCTTCCTGGTAGGTCGGACCTCGGCCAGGTTCACCTCGGCCCTCATACTTGGTATCTGTCAACGCTAGTAGTGGTGATCTTGGCGGGCCGAGCTAGGCATGACTCATGAGTCATCTTGGAGCACCAATAGGGGTTCTCCACGTGTCCAGGGTATTCTCTTCCCCAAACATTGGCCCCCACTCTGTCTGGTCCGATCTCGACCTGGCAGAGAAGTTCATTCGACTTGCTTTGGACGCGTGACGACTTCCTATTCGTGGGAAAATATAACCGTTGCGGTAGATTTATCGTCGGAATATTCAAATATTCCGACGCTTCGGATCTTAGGGAGGATCCTAGCCGCTCGTTGATTACACGTGTACGGTGGGGAAATTTTTCCGACGAGCTATAAATACCCCCAATCCTTCAGGTCATACCTTACGTTCCCTGAATTCTTGGAGTTCGATCTGAAGGTAGCTCGAACCCTTGGTAGGTCGGTCT
>NW_019104507.1:321716-366087 GCF_001995035.1 Momordica charantia
CTAGGAGTTGACGTAGACCCTGAATTTGCTATTTATGGAGTGGTAGAAATTAAAATGAAATCCATTTTTCATAATTGTAAATGTTATTTAATTGTTTTGAAATTTGGAAGGTTAGTAGAAATACTTTAAATACTCTATTTGATATGAATAATTGTAATTATTGGTTGCAGAGTTGGATAGATCAGCCTTCCTTAAACTGGAGCGAACTACGAGAGGAATGACCTACACAGAGGGAAAAAACATTCTAAAGCTCAAGTCAGGATGGGATTCGAGATACAGTATGTCGTAATCGGACATAATAGTATATTTGAGTGAATGGAACATCCTTTTTATAAGATAGGAGGACAAAGCCGTTGGAACTGCTCCGAACAGTGGTTACGGGTTGTCGGGTCTCAAGTCGACTGTCGAGTCTGAGGTCGGAGTCCTCATGTCAATTGGATAGAACTTGGACGATTCTCTAGTTGATTTTATACCTTCAATTCAGGCTTGAAGGTAGGTCCGTCTTTTCTATTAGACTCGTTGAGCAGATCTTACCTTATCGAACTTGGTCCACGTGTCATATTGTATTTTTTCCAACAACCACATTAATGATATTTTAACTGTCACCTATTTGATAGTTTTAAAGGCATGGAAATTTTAGAGCAAAGAATGTTATCCCAACAAAACTAACAATATTTGTTGTTAAAAAATATCTAATTTTACTGATAAAAGGTATTAAACAATTAATTTAGCTGCATGACATATTTTTACCTTTTGGTAATTAGTATAATTATAAACATATAATTTAGAAATAAAAACTTTCTTTGTTAAAATGTTAACAATGTTAAAATTTTTTTTTTCCAATAGTACATATTTTAACAAACATAATCTAAAGGTAACTTAGAAAAAATAGAGTTATTAAACATCCCATCAATTTTTACCCTATGTCACATTAAAGTTATTTTAAGAATATACAAATATTTATATTTGTTATGGTTGAGAGTAAAATTCGAGCAGGTGGCGTGTTAGGTTGAGGGGTGACAGCTAGGACAAAGGAAAGATGCTTGCTATGCAGTTGAGGAGACACGTCACGGCCTGCAGACGACAGTCAACAAGAAAGACCAATTGGTAGACGGTTGTGTGACCATTGCACTACACTAATGTCATTGCCTGCCTGTCAGAATCTCATACACTGAAGAGCCCCGCTTCGCCACGTACAGAACGCCCTTTCTGGTTGGTCATGATTCATGAACACCTATAAAACGGAAAAGCCGCCGCCACCACTAGCAGCTAAGTGAATAATTTGTCACTAATTCCCAAGATGCTCTCTGCTACTTTTTACTCAAATTATTAACTTGAGCGTCGCCAAAGTGAGCATAGCTCAGCGGTAATTGGCATATATCTCTAACCAAGAGGTTATGATTTCGTTCCTCCACCCCACATATTGTAGTAAAAAAAAAAAACTTGAACGTTGGAGTCTATTATTACGCGTTGCACCACACCGATGTCGAAGGTCGTTGTTGTAGGCTCATTTGTTCGATGACATGCCATTTCCATACACGTGGACCTCACCGAAACTCGCCATCAACAGTTATGAATGTGTAATAAAACGAAGTTGTATTTGTTCAATCAACCGATAAAAAATTCCATCCAAAAGTTCTTTTTAATCTTGACAACATGTATGGTCCAAGAATCATATTCCTACAATATATAGGACATCAACATTTTTCTAAATCAACGTATCTCTATCTTCTCAATAGTATCAATCTTATATTTCCTATGACCTCACCCTCCTATAAATATCCAACTACTAAATGAAATAAAATCATCACAACATTTCTTGCCTACAACATTAATGATTACAACGAGTTCAACATCCATTGCCAACGTTGGTCAACATGGCTCCATTGTCCATGAGACAAAAGACAGTGTGAAGAACGATTTTGTGTGGATCACATGGACATCAATTGCCAATTTGGAGGATCCCAACGTACAAGAAATTGGGAAGTTTGCAGTGAAAGAGTACAATGAGAAATACAAGGAACATTTCAAGTGCAAGTGCATTAAGTATGGTTGGTACACAGAGCTGAAGGAACACAAGCAATATCGTTTCCTTCTGGTGAAGGAAAACGATCGTCCATACTATGTTGATGAGCAACTATACGACGTTATTGTGTCGGAAACGTATGACTTTCCCAAAGTTAAGAAGCTCGTGCTCTTCATGCGTTTCTTCATATATAATGAYTAAAGTTGTTCTTGTATGGCAACATGAACTTAACTCTAATTGACATGTGTCTCTCATATTCGAGAGGTCGTTGTTCTTGTAATAGAAACAATGTTAAAATTACATATATCATCAATAAAGTTTATATTTCTATCGATTTTTTTTTAATGGTGAAACTGTCCACATTTGTTCAATTATTAGTTAGAGTTGAAAGTAGAGATCAGAGAGAATTTCATGATGAAAGGGGAAAAAAAACATAAAGTATATATGCCTCTTAATTTGATTTATAACTTTCTCCTCATAAAAACTAAGTTTATCATAATTCTACACTGCTTAAGAATAAAAGTTGTACACATTAATATATACAAATTTATATGCACAAAGAGTTTAAAACTTCTCACATAATTTTATCGTACATACGGAAAACCAAAAGCTCCCATTTTTTCTCCACAAATTTATATTTTTAGTTAAATTTTATGTGTGGAAATTGAATCAAACTATCAACATTTGAGATAGTAATAGATGTCATTTATACTTGAATTGAGTAGAAATATTATTTTTCGAAAGCGTTTTTTATACTTTTAATTTTTGATTGAATATTAATGCCATTTTAGCAACATCATCATGGTGTGTTTGTCTAAGATTTGAACCTTTATTTATTATCATTATTTTTTGTGGGGTATAGTTCTTTTGGTTTTCACCATATTTTATAAAGATAATAAAACAACATACAATGGATTTTCTCCTTAAAAAAATATATATATATATATATATATATATAAATAAAGGCCCTTAAAAAAAACCCCTAAAACAACATATAAAGGCCTTCCCTAAAAAAAAAAATAATAAAGGTTTATATTTTCTACGCAAACACTCTAATTTATCTTTATAGGAAGGTTTGATATATTTCCACATAGGCAAAGGCCGAGTCCAGCAAAGAGGAAGTCGAGTGCATCAAATTAACTAGCCAAGTGCTCCCAAGCAATCTGTATGGGGACAACCAACTCGAGACACGTTAACAACCCACAATCAAATCTCTTGGTTCGGGACACTGCTACGTCTCTCTGCGGTGTTCACGGAAGGTATTAATATCGGTGGACCGCACATCACACTTTGATCCGTCCCTCACACATTCTATCTTTATATAAAAACAGTACTTGAACCCTAATCACCGTTATTCTTGCAACTATTCTCCATGCTCCATGCCACTTGCTCCCACCTTAAAGTACTAATTTGAGCATTGAACTGCAATCGGCAAAGCACCATACTAGTGCTAAATTTATGTGTGCAAGTCAACCTCAAGCTAAAAGACGAAGACATATGTGGTATTCGCGCGACACCTACGAGGTACTCACCCAGAAATCGTCATCAACAATAATTATTATTATATATTTTTTCTATTTTATCAAGACACTTTGATATGTCCTTTACACATTAAACAAATATTTGTATATTCATGTGTGAATAATTATAAATAAGGTAACTTCATAATTTAATTGTTCGCTTTCTAGTGTTGTCGTTCCATCCTAATGAAAACGTTTTATTTAAGAGTAGTGCGAGATGAAAATCTCAGACATGATTATGATTTTGAATTAGAGAAAAAAAATGAGGAATCCACTTTTCAACTTTAACTCTTCCCCTTCAACTTTTCTCTGAAAACTACACAAATTTTTTGTTTTTTTTTTTGTTTTTTTAATACTAGAAAATATAACTCCAACTTTTCTCTATCTCAATTTTCTGACTAAAAATTTTCTGTCTCTTTTTGTTTATTTATTTTTCTCTTAAAATACCTCTAGAACTTCATCTAAATTTTTTTTTTCACTCTAATTTTTCTTTCATTTTCCACGCTTTTCTTTATTTCTCTCACATGTCCTTAGTTATCAACTTTACTCTCTTTTTTCTAACCTTCTCATTTTGTTTTTAACTTTTCTTTTACTATTTTTTCCTCTAACATTTTCTTTAATTTTTTTTATCTATATAAATTTACTCTCTCCAAAGCTTCTTTTTTAAAACTTATTTTTATCTCTCTAAACTTATTTTCATATCTATACATTAGAGATGACAATCATCACAAGATCAAGTCCTCACTCCAAGAACAAGTAATGTATTTCCCACAATACCTCGATCTTGTGGTCGATTCCATTTTTTTTAAATAATTAATATAGGTTTTATTAACTATTTTACTAAATTGAATACATATTAAATATTTTTTAAAACCAATTATTTACCCAAGTAAATAACACTTTTTTAATAAAAAATATATCATTTATATATATTTATTACTTTTTTATTTTTTAAATTCTAAAAGTAAGTAAAATTAATTATTAAATCAGCAATTTTCCTGCAAAGATCTCTGTTTCTAAACGAGGATTGCTTGACTTGGACTTTGATTCTCAATATCAGAGAATGGAGCGGAGATGAGGAGGACATCCGAGACTCTTGCCCCTGTTGTCATCTCTCTACTTTATATTGACTTTTCTCTCTCTAGCATATCTCTTCAACTCTCTAACTTATTAAAAAAGAAAAAATAAAAAATAGCTACCAAACATATGTGTAGTTTTTTTTTTTTACAAATAAAAAATAGTTATCAAACATATATGAAATAATTTTCCAATATTAAGTTTAATTTTATCTCAAAATGTAAACATGGCCATGGTGGCTATTAGATGATTATTTTTTTCCTGACAAAGGCCGGTAGAAGCTCACTAGCGGCTCTGCGTTGGTGGCTATAAAAAGAAAGAAAAAGGGCAACTTGTCATAGTAACTAACTATCAATTATGGTTTAATTTTCAATTTTATTTAGGACAAATATGCCCCTAAAACTAAGTGGCCAAAAGTATCCTAGAATTCTACGTTTTGTTTATGACATATATACCCTTAAACAAAAACTATCTTGATTTTAGGAAATCTCTAACAAACTTATATTACCTAAAAAAGTTGATAATAGTTTTAGGAAATCAACGATCTATACATAATCAATATTTTTAAAAAATAACTTGAATTAATTTTGATTTTATCCTTTAAAATCCTAAATTCATAAGAAAAAAATACAAAATCTAAATGTTCAACTATAATTAACCTAAAGAAGATTTAACTCAAATGAAGTTTGAGAGTTTTTAAAATATAGGGGGAGTAAGTATATTAGAAGATTAAATATTCACACCATGTTTCTATCGTGCGTCTAGCATTGGTATATGCTCCCCATTACAAAGTATTTGTCGAGTTTGCAATCGTGCATTTGCATGTCTTGAGTGATAGTCACACTTTCGCTTACTCTGTATATGGAACTATCTACAAGGTCTGTATCTACAACTATACAGCAAGCTCTAGCACATATACAACATATGTCATTTGGACTCTGTATATAGAACTATCTTCACTAATCTTCTCCTTGTATTATCTGAGAAGGTGTCTACTACTGCATCTAAAACAGGTATGTGCTCCCCGTTACAGTCTCTCTGTTGAGTTACAAAGTCTGTCACTCTCTTTTGCTTCTTCAATTTTTTGAAGAACGCATATGCTGCATCGAGAATGAGTGTGTGGTCTCCATCGAATTTGTGATTGTGCATTTGCATGACTTTGTTGTGATAAACACTTAAATTTATGGACCAATTATCWCATCTTGTGTGAACCTAATAGGAAATAGTAAGTTAAAATAATAATCCAAACAAGCACATGACACAAGCAATTTTAACGTGAAAAAACCCCCTCAATGTGAGGAGTAAAAGACCATGGACCGAAGCCAAAATCTCCATTATAATCAATAATGGGTGCACCAAGTTCTCCCTAGCAACAACTAGAGGCATACAATAATAATATCTCGAGACAATAAATGTCGGCAAACAAAGGGAATAAACYGGGGAAGAAATTTAGAAAGATCTCACTTAGAAAGTGGCACCAACTACTCACTATATCTGACTGTAGGGAGTTCCAAAAGAAATCTCCACCGTCCAGATTTAAGACTCTCGTGTTACAAACACGCTGTCAAAATTTCATCTCGATCGGACCATGGATTGATCTCCGATCATGCAAAAAACATTACTGTACGGAATAAATTTCTTTTCCCTTTTTCTTTTCTGTTTTCTCTCATCGATCTACGTGTAGTGACTTTTCCCTCTCTCTCTTCAATTGTGGTTTTCGACCGTACCTTAATAATATATATATATAAAAAAACCCTAAACATAATGGCCTATTTGAGCCTAAAATTTTTGGGCTTCCACACATGTGAAAAATACCCAACAAATCTCCCCCTTTTCATTGTGTGAAAGAAATTGCCATCCGAGTAATAGAATGACAAAACTCAAGTTTTTCTCCTGGGAGATTCTTTGTCAACATATCGGATTCATTACAATCAGTATGTATCTTCTCAAGTTCAAACAATTCATCATTGAGAACATCTCTCATCCAGTAATACCTTACATCAATATATTTCGTTCTCGAATGAAATGTTGAATTCTTACCAAGATGAATAACACTTTGATTTTCGCAGAATATCACATATTGTTGTTGTTTGAAGCCGAGCTCCTGTACAAATCGCATCATCCACAACATCTCCTTGCACTCCTATGCTACTGCAATATATTCTACCTCAGTCATAGAAAGTGAACACATTTGTGTAGTCTTGATTGCCATGACACTGCACCACCTGCAAATGTCATCAAATATCCGAAAGTAGACTTTCGGTTATCTAAATCTACTGTCATATCTGAATTAGTGTAACCAGCAAGCACTGGCTTTCTACTTCCAAAAGTGAGCTTAAAACTGGAAGTATCTCGCAAATATCTCATGATCCATTTAACTGCCTCCCAATGTTTTTTCCTGGATTAGACATAAACTGACTAACAACACCAACAACATAGGCAATATTCGATCTAGTACATACCATGGTGTACATCAAACTCCCAACTGCTGAAGCATATAGAACTTTGCTCATCTCTTCCTCCTCTTTATATGTAGAAGGACTCTGCTTGCTACTCAGTTTAAAATGATTGGATAGAGGAGAACTTACTGCTTTAGCCTTGCTCATGTTGAATCTTTTAAGCAGCTTCTTTATGTAATGCTCCTAAGACATATATAATTTCTTGGATGCTCTGTCTCGTGCTATACGGATTCCAAGAATCTTCTTCGCTGGTCCCAAATCCTTCATGGCAAAGGATTTGCTGAACTGTTTCTTCAACGTGTCAATTCTTGAAATATTTCTGCCAACAATCAAAATGTCATCAACATAAAGCAACAGTATAATAAAGTCATTATCAGAAAACTTCTACATAAATACGCAATGATCTGAAGTAGTCTTCTTGAAGCCTTGCTCCCCCATAACTGACTCAAACTTCTTATACCACTGCCTCGGTGCCTGTTTCAACCCATAAAGACTTTTATTCAACTTGCACACAAGATTCTCCTTGCCTTTCTCCTCAAATCCCTCTGGTCGTTCCATATAAATCTCTTTATCTAAATCACCATGCAAAAATCTAGTCTTGACGTCCATCTACTCAACCTCCAAGTCAAGGCTCGCTGCCAAACCCATAACTACACGTATAGAAGACATCTTCACAATAGGAGCAAAAAATTCATCAAAGTCAACACCTTTCTTCTGGCCGAACCCTTTGACAACTAGTCTCGCTTTTGTAACGCGATCGTGAGGTGTGTTCTTCTTGTTTCACTCAATAAACCCACTTATGTTTCAGTGCGGTCTTTCCTTTAGGCAACTTGACAAGGTCAAAAATTTGGTTTTCATGCAATGACTCCATTTCATCTTTCATTGCATCAATCCACTCTCTTTTGTGTTCATCTTCCATGACCTTCTCATAACTCTCAGGTTCCCCCCCCATCAGTCAATAACACATACTCATCAACTAGATAACGTGTGGAAGAACGCCGATTTCTGGTAGATTTTCTAAGTGAAACCTTTGTAGGAACTTCTGTTTCTACCGGCTGTTCATGAACATCATCATCTACCTCAACCTGTTCTGGATTCTCTACTGTACCATTAAACTGATCATTCTAAACCTCATTCTCAGTTTGCGTAGAACGTTGTGTCAAACAACTGAATCCAAGTCAATCAAATCATCACTGTGCTGAAACTCTGTTTTATCTGTCTTCTCAATATCTTCTATGATTTGGTCTTCAACAAATACAACATCTCGACTTCTTATGAGCTTATTATGTACTGGATCATAAAGTTTATAACCGAACTCATCTTGGCCATAGCCAAGGAACACACATGGTCTTGTCTTAGCATCAAGCTTCGATCTCTCATCTTTGTATGAAAGCTTTACACCCACAGATAAGATATCTCCTTATCTAACCAAATTCTGTCAAGGACTTCAAAATTCAAAGGACCACATGGCATGAGATTCAAAACATGCACAACTGTGCTTAGTGCTTCACCCCAAAACGATATCGGCAATTGTGACTGTGAAAGCAAACATCTTACTCGCTCAACTAGTGTTTTATTCATTCTCTCTTCTAGCCAATTCAACTGAGGAGTCCGGAGTTGTCTTTTGATGTCGTATACCATGACTTCTGCAATATTCATCAAAAGGTCCATAATACTCGCCTCAATTATCGGTCCTGATGCACTTTAACTTCTTACCAGTTTCTCTTTCAACAGAGGCATGAAACTTTTTAAACACTTGCAACACTTGATCTTTAGTCTTCAACATATAGACCCAAGTTTTCCTCAAATGATCGTCTATAAATGTCACAAAATATAAGGAACCTCCAAGTGTTTTTGTCTTCATAGGACCGCATACATCAGAATATACTAAGTCAAGTATATTAGGCTTCATCGAGTGTTGAGACGCCTTAAAGGAAACTCTAGTTTGTTTCCCAGCTAAGCAATGAGTCATCTTTTCAGAGGTGCATTCCTTATACCTGAAAGATGACTCTTTTTGGCCAAAATCATCAATCCCTTATCACTAATGTGACTAAGTCTCTTAGCCATAATTCAACACTCTTTTCATCATTCACTGTATTTATTACAGAATCAATAATCTTTGCTTGCATCAAATACAGTGAGGTACACTTCTCTCCCTTAGCTACAATCATTGAGCCTCTAGTAAGCTTCCATTTGCTATTGTAGAAGGTATTGCAGAAACCTTTATCATGAAGCTTACCTATGGAAATTAAATTCATGCAAATATTAGGGATATGTTTCACATTCTTCAAAACCAGCGTAGTACCATTCTTGGTCTCCAAGTGCACATCACCAATACCAATGTATTCAAGTGATCTGACATAGGTGTTCCATCTTGATACTTCAAAGCCATCACTTGCTTTATCAKAAACAATTTATTATTGCCAGTTTTTGGAGCATATGACGACTCAAGCTTGTTCCACATAGTCCATGCATGTGTTTCTTCTCCAATATGATTTATAATATTTTCTTCTACCCAATGTCTAATAAAACCACAAACTTTTATATGACATATTTCCCATTCTAAATCAGTTTTATCTTCAGGCTTCTCAAGGGAAAAAACAGGAAGATAAAAATTCTTCACATATAAAACATCTTCCATCTTCCTTTTCCAAACTTGATAATTTGAGCCATTCAAAGTCACCATTCTACTTGTACTAGTTTCTATTGTTCAACACAAGACCTAATTAATTTTTAACCTCGCTATGATACCACTTTGTTTGGATAAACACTTAAATTTATGGACCAATTATCCCCTCTTGTGTGAACCTAATAGGAAATAGCAAGTAAAAATAATAATCCAAACAAGCACAGGACACAAACAATTTTAACGTGGGAAAACCCCCTCAATGTGAGGAGTAAAAAACCACAGACCGAAGTCAAAATCTCCATTATAATCAATAATGGGTACACCAAGTTCTCCCTAGCAACAAATAAAGGCATACAATAATAATATCTCAAGACAATAAATCTCCGCAAGCAAAGGGAATAAACTGGGAAAAAAATTAGAAAAATCTCACTTAGAAAGTGGCACCAACTGCCCACTGTATCTGACTGTAGACAGCTCCAAAAGAAATCTCCACCGTCCAGATTGAAGACCCTCGTGTTACGAACACGCTGTCAAAATTTCATCTCGATTGGACCACGGATGGAGCTCCGATCGTGCAAAAAACGTTACTGTACAGAATGAATTTATTTTCCCTTTTTCTTTTCTGTTTTCTCTCCTCGATTTGCATGCAAAGACTTTTCCCTCTCTCTCCTCAATTGTGATATTCACACTTTCACTTGTTTAGTATGTATGGAACTATCTACAAGGTATGTATGCACAAAGTTGCTGATCATATAATTTAGAAAAAGTGATAGGGCCCACACCCCGATTGCTAAAATGTCCTCTGAAATATACATTTCCACAGCAAAAAGCAGCCATGCCACTAGGAACAAGATAATAACTAGATTTGCCTTTGCAATACTTCCCACCCATGTTTTTCTGCTACGGTGCCAATGCTGACAAATAAAAAGGTTGTTCTTGAGGATTCACTTGGAGGGAAGGTAACAGTTTTCTACTGTGAAGGATATCTTACCTTTAAAAAAGGGTGGATTGTTGTTTCATCATAGCATAGCCTAAAAATTAGAGATCATTGATACACTTTTTGTCTTCTACATGATGGCAAATACTGTTATTTCTTGGTGTTACATCGTGGTTGAAAGGATTGATCCACTCCCGACGTTATATATATATATATATATATATATAAAGAAATGACCTGGGACGGGGAATGAGGATGGACAACGTATTCCCGGCCACATCCCTATTTAGGTGGCGGAGAAAATTTTTCTCCCATCTCCGCCCCGTGGAAAATCTAAATGGAGATTCCCCACTCCATTCAGATAGGTCTTTGTGGAGACGATCCTCGCCTAAAATAGAACGCCACCCTTGAGATCTTAGTTTTCGCAACAAATCTTGAATTTAGGCTCTTTGAAAACCATTTTGGTTTTTGTTTTTTTGGTTTTAGTTTTTTAAAACTAATTAAACTTATTTCATAATCAGTTTAATTTTCTATTTTTTTGTCTTTTAAAAATATTTTTAAAATTTAAAAGAAGAAGTTAAAAATACAATTTTGTTTTTCAAAATCTTATTTTTCTTTGTAATGCTCATCTTTATTTTTCTTTCCAATATTTGTTTCTAACAAATTTCTTTCTCACTCGATATTATTTTTCCGTCTAAATTTTTCTATCTTTCCCTCTCTAAAATTTTCATATGATTTATCTCCCTCCAAAATTTTCATCTCGGTTAACATATCACTCTCATTTTTCTCTCTTTACAACTTTAATATTGTTCCAAACTTTCTCTCTCTCTCCAGTTTTACCTTTTATAACTTGTATTTCAAATTCTAACTTATTTGTTCGGTAGCAAATATATCTTCAACTTTTTTCAACCTAATTTTTTTTCTTTTTCAATTTTCATTCCCTATCTCTCTTTTTATTATTTACGTATTTTTTCTCTAATAAATATATCTTTAATTCTTTTTTAAAAGAAAAAAAGTTTTAAAATTTGTAAGTAATCCTATTTCACCCTCTAGTATTTTCATACAATCCTACTACCATCAATCAATTATCAAACCACACCCCAAGAATCTTTTTGCCCCCAAATCTCACTAAAACACTTTAAACTTGTTTGGGATTCTTAGATTCCCAAAACATCTTTCACCACTTTGAATTATCATCACAATTTGAAGTGAATCCATTCTAATTTTCTACTTGCTGCTTTATATAATATATAATAGCTTTTACTAGAATAGGATGCCCTTTCTTTATCATAATTTTGCCAACAGGATATGTATTGAAGCACTACTTTCACATCCTCATCCTTTACAAGGATTCCCTTTTAATTTAGACTCATAATCATGAATTAGGGAACTAACTTTTTTCATTAAAGTTTATTTATATAGAAAGGTTGTGAAGACAAAGATTAGGCTGCTGAATTAAAATGCAAGGGATAGATATATAATTTGATGTTTATGTTCATTGAGCTCATTTTATGAATATTAAAATGAAAATTGAATACGTGATGAATACTACATTCTTTTAATAACACCGAAAAGTGTAAGTAATAGATCTGCAATTGGATGTTTCAACGGTACTCCTTTCGTACCCCAAGTATCTCTACAATGATATGATATTATCCGCTTTGGGGTCATAATCCTCATAACTTTGCTTTTGGTTTCACCTAAAACGCCTCGTAACAATGGAGATAATTGTCATCTCTTATATATCGTGAATCGCTCTCTTCTCTAGCTAATGTAGGATTTTGATTGCACCCCTTACAAACCTAACAAGATAATCATGCTTTATATTCTTTTAAATAAAAAAAAATTATAATCTTGAAATATGAAATATATTTTTCATAAACTATTAAACCAATATAATTGGTTGAATATAAAAAGAATAAAATAAAACCAGAAACCTATACTATGTTTGAAAATATATATTTATTTTATGTTTTAAGTCATGTGAATGCCTCTAAAAATGAGCGTTTTTTAGATATAAGAAACATTGCGTCTTATATACGTATATTTTGTATTTACAAGTGACAATGAAGAGTTGTTAGTATATCATATATTTGGTTTTTCCTCACCCAATCTCTCTCCCCTTCATCTGAAAACAGTAGATCCATTTTTTCGAAAAATGGTATCGGTGTTGTTCTTTGGAGTGTTTGGCGGGAAAGAAACAACCGATCTTTTTTGGACAAATGTCGCTCTTCTACTCAATATTGGGAGGATATTATAGTCTTTGCATCAACTTGGTCCTCAAAATTTCATCTTTTTATATAGCCTCCTTCTTTTGTATGTTTCTCACACGCCCTCCTAATAAAATGGTTTCTCCTTTAAGCATGGTATATTAGTAAACCACTTGAAAAAAGTGGTTTCCAAGGGGAAAGAAATCAAATTCTAGGAAAACTATACTAAATAGCATAAAAGTTTCGCTTTTAAGTATGAAAGCGCGGTATCGTCTCCGATCCGTTTAATCTATGTGTGACTTTTGTCATAAGGTGTGCTTTGCCATAAACAACGTCATTTTTGTTATAATTCCAATCCTTACGTCTGCTTCCTCCTCTAATCCTTGTTATTTATAACGTGACTAAAAAAACTTTCAATCTTTTTATACTTTATTGTCACGTATGTACATGTTTAACCTCCATTTTTTTAAACTTATCATGTCATATTTCGAATTTAATTAGGAAGTTTACGAAACAGTGATTTTTACCATCGTTTGAATGTTAAATGTTAAATGTTGAAATGAAAATTTTGAAACAATAATATAGGAACATAATTGAAAGCTACCCTAAAGTTCATGCTACAAACTTGTCACTTATACCTACTATACTTCAATTTAGACAACTTTAACACCACGTCATATTTTCATCGTCATTGCAATATAAAATTTGATGTACGAGTTATTTTTACAAATATAATTGAGACATACCCTAAAGTTTAACGGTAATTTGYTATAATTTAAACCATAATTATATCATGCATTTGAAAATTTAAACAAAAAAGGGCCATGCCTTTAAGTTGTCGGCCAAGAATTTCTTTCCCCTTTTCTTTCCAACTTTAATAGAATATGGTCCAAGAATCATATTCCCACTCACTAGTAATCAAAATCCCTTCATGTCAATAATAATTATTATATCACAAAATTCTTTTTATTGGATGGTGCTCCATTTTCCCTATAACACCACACAATTTAGAAGACCTCACATGATTGATTCACTTCTATAAATTTCAAACTAGTACAAGGAGTAGAGCCATCACAAAATTTTTTGTTCATACCATAATCAAAGACATCACAATGATTTCAACAGTGCTCGCCAATATTGGTCAGCGCGACCCGATCCTCCATGTGACAAAAGATGCGAAGGATGGTCATCGGTCCGAATGGATCCCGATTCGCACTATCGAGGACCCCTACGTTCAAGAAGTTGCAAAGTTTGCTGTGGCAGAGTTCGACATGGAGAAAATGGCGAACTTCCAATACAAGTGCTTGCTACGTTGCTGGATTAGGGAGGAGGAGATGGGAGGCATAAAATATCGCCTTATTCTCGAGGTAAAAGACGACGCTCCAACACCGAAACTCGGCGGGAAATATGAGGCTATTGTGTGGGAGGCCTCGGGTCGTCTCATAATAAGGAAGCTGAAGCTCATATCTTTCATGCCTTGCCTTCATGGGGCTGATTGACTTTCACTTTTGTATTCTTCAATCTACCAAAGTTATGGTGTAAACCTCCACAAGTAAAATAAACAAACTTTCTATGTAAACATCTCAATGTTCAAACTAACTTTTTATGTAAATTACATCTCCATGTTCATATTATATCATCAACCAGGTTTTTATATTTCTGTTTTCTTATTATTTTAACTTTTAATACTGTCTATGGGGTGGTTTAGTTATTAGGTAATAATAGAAATTGGAAAGCAAATGTTTCATGTTAAAACGAAGAAAAAAGTGGAAAAATATTTTCTTAAAGGATTCTATCTCTAAGATGGTGGCTCTTTTGACTCGTTGTTGCTCGTTTGAGCTTTCTTGAGCTCTGAAACATTATCAATATCTATGAGGTTCTATCTCAAAACTCATTGATAATGTGAGAACTAGTTCAGGTCTATTATAAACCTTTGTAAATTAAAGTCCCTTTTTCGACGTGGGATTCTTAACCGAGAGGACTTGTAAAGAAAAAAATGTTTATTCTTAATTATTTGAGTTATGTTCGAGTCGTTTATCGTAAAGTGTTGCTTTAATTAACTTTTAATCATAATTCTATGTTAGTTTTTATAGTTAATATTTTATCTTGGATGTGTTGCCTTCGTCATATCTTAATGGAAAATAGGATAAATCACTTTTGATAAATGATCCATGAATAGGACGTTATATTTGTTCTTTTCAAAGTTGCCCCTATCATTTAATTAAAGTCAAACTAAATTAACTGTATTTTAGTATTTTAATAATTTGATAACAATTCAAATTTCTTACAAATCAAAAGAAGTTACTAAGAAACAGGAAATATGAGTCTCTCATTCTGATTTTTCGATAAGATAAATACAGAACACCAGTTTGCAGCTTTCACATAACTTTGTATTCTACGTTCTCTCATATGTCTCGCTCTATCCCCTAATTTCATATCATGTCAAGTTTAACTATTTTTTCAATCGAGTATGTAATTTTTTTTTTCTTATTTTAAATATTAGGTCACAAACACCAAATAGTGTTTGAACCTACGACCTCTTAGAAGAATTAAAGATATATCTTAATCACTTAGGAACTCAACGCCTAGTTTTCTTAACATCTCCGATTAAATGAATACTCACTAAATCTCTCTAACATGCTCTTCTTAATTATATTTCCTCATTCATTATTAATTCTATAAATCACTTAGTCTAGTTTAGACTAAACAATTATTGGAGAAGCCATGGTGGCCACCTCTACCTAAGATTTAATGTCCTGTGAGTTACCTTGACAACCAAATGTAATATAGTCTGACGGTCGTCTCATGAGATTAGTCGAGGTGCGCACAAGTTGGTCTGAACACTCACTGATAAAAAAAATTAAAGAATTATTGGAAAAGGCTACCACGATATGACTAGTAGTGTGTCAACTATCTGAGTAAGAAAAAATATAAGGTCTCGTTTGATAACCATTTCTATTTTTTGTTTTTGATTTTTATTGTTTTTAGTTTTTGGTTTTTGGTTTTCTGTTTTTAAAAAACAAAAATATTTGATAACCATTTTTTGTTTTTTGTTTTTAAAAAGTTAGAATATTGAAAATACATATTATTGAGAGAAAATTCTATGTAGAGTAGAGATGACAGTGGTGTGGATGCGAGTGAGGATGTTCTCTCTCATTCTCGTGCTCGTGAAAATTTTTAGTCCTCATCTTCACCTCGTTCTTCGGTCCAAGAGATGTTCTTGAGAAAAATTATCGGTTTTATAATTGTTTTTAATTACTTTTAGAATTACAGTATAAAAAAAGTGTAATAAATATACATTAATTATTTAAAAAATGGAATCGGGGACGGGGATGGGGTCGGGACATGCATTTCCTATTTTTGGAGTCCGACCATGCAAAAAATTTTGTCATCCCCTAATGTAGAGACATGAAAATACAAGTCCAGGGAGATCTAAATAAACTTTTGGAAGATAAATTTTAGAGAGATAAATAAAAAGATTTAGAAAAAAATAGTAAAAGAAAAGTTAAAGACAAAAAGAGACAAATTTTAGAAAAAAAAAAAGTTAAAGTCGAGAGGAAAAGATATGTTAAAGAAAAAAAAGAAGAAATTATAAAGAAAGAAAAAAATGATAGTGAAAACAAATTTAGAGCTTAAAACGAGATTCAAAATATAATTTTTAGAGAAAATAAATAAATACAGAGATAAATAAATGTTATCGTGAAAGAAAATTGAACGAGAAAATAAGATATAAAAATAAATCATTAAGAGAAAGAAAAGTTATAAAATACGAAATTTTAGGGAGAAAAAAAGTTAGGAAAATTATTAAATTTTTAGAGATAGAAATGAAACTGATGTGTTAGAAAAAAATAAAAATAAAAAATAAAAATACAGAAAAATTTGGAGAGAGAAGACAAATAATAATAAATATTCAAAAATGTTTCCTATTATTTCTTTGTTTCATTTTCATACTATAATACATCTACCTGAATTATTAGAAAATTAATCTATCTACGAGATGTATTATTACAATTTTGGGATTCAATGACGCCYCAATTTAAATAAAGAACCGTGAATAATTTTTTTTTAAGTCACAGATATTATGGGACGTTGTCAAAGCGAGCATAGTGATATTTTGTGTATTTTTCAAACCGTCATAAATGACTACAACAGTTTGAGATCTCTTGATGGCAAAAAAACAAAAACGTCATAAATGTTTATAGGTACACTTAATTGGCGGAAAATGATGGAGATTTACGTATTCTCCNGAATAAATAATAAATAATAAAAAAAGAAATAACAATAATAAAAAATAAAAAATAATAATTGCTATGGACGCGCTTATTTGCGGGAAAAATAGAAATTTACATTTTTCAAGATTTATATATATTTTTCATGGGTTGTGATGGTGCTAGAAATATAAGAAAGACATCTCAAAGAAACTAGCAAAGAATCAAGAGATATTTAGAAATGGCATCAATTTAATTTAATGGTGGAAATTATTTGAAAGAGGGAATAGTAAAAAATTCTTTTAAGTAGGTTTAGAAGCATATATTAATCTACTTTTCTGATTTTGCAAGAAATATTCGTGTTCTTTGAACTTGGAATAAAGGCAAAATGAAATAATAATGTTCTCCACATTATAAGTCTTTGAACATGGAATAAATGWGGTGGAAATTAATGCTATCTAAATTAGTCTCAAAGTTGTCCTATTTCATCCATATCCTAATTTTCCATATCCATTATTTAATAATATCCATATCYATTATTTATTTCGAAAGTTAACAAAAATAATATATAAATAATCTAAATATTGCAAATAGAAATTAAAGTTTGTGAATTTTGGTCGAGAATCACTTCTTTCTTTCCTTATATTTTTATTTTTTATTTTTTATTTGAGGGAATACAAAGTTTGGTGGAGTTGGAATGACGGTTATGGTTTCTACTTTCTTTTTTTAGTTCAACTTGGAAATCAAACCTTCAATCTTAATACGTCTCTTATTCRTTAGGTTGTGTTAAATTAAGGTTAGTTAGCTATATGTTTAGAGTTGTTATTATTATTATTATTTCTTTGTAGTACAATGTATAGAGGTGCAGATTTGAACACATGACTTTTTGGTCTGAAATACATATGTTAATTAATTGAGTTAAGTTCAAGTTGACTTAATTTTGGGTTATTGCGTAGCTCCTTAGATAATTATTGTGATTTAACTATTATAATAGTCAATTATGCATGTGTTGATATTTGATTTTGAAATTATTTAAATTTTTATATAAAAGATAAAGGAAAACCATTGTTTTTAAAGAAAAAAATGGTGTCAAACAAAATGTTATGAAAAGATTGGCGTGTATTATAATACATACATATATATATATATATATATATAAACACTATAAATGGTTAAAATTCTTCCAACAATCACTTTTAAGGCTTTAAAATCAATCTCAAACCGAGCCTAATACTGAAACTTTACTCATAATATTGAAGAACAATTTTATCATATGTTCAAGAACAACTATGAAAATGATCTAAAATTGGAAATTTGTTTGATATCTGTCAATAATAATAATGACGATATCTCGTATGCTCTAGTAGGAGAGTCTCTCCGTTCCGACCGTTTTTCTGAAAGTCTAGGATTTCAGCATTTCCTTGGCAGGTGTGCGCCTGTTAGGGCCTGAGTATGGCAGCGGAGGATCTCATAGACGGTTGGAAGAATCTGCGCCTAACAACGGATGAAGAAGAAGTTGTGGTGGATGTGGATAGACAAGCGGCAGAAGAAACTGGCAAGGCTATGACCTTGAGTCTGTTGGGGAAACTGATGGCAAACCGTACTATCTCCTGTGGGATTATCAAGAATACAATGAAGAGTGCATGAAAAATTGAAAGTGGTCTTTCGGTGGAAAGTATTGGTAGGAATATCTATCAATTTACCTTTCCAAGGGTTGTAGACCGAAATCGTGTGTTCAAGATAGGCCATTGGATCTTTGATAAGTACCTACTTGTTCTTGAACAACCAAACATGATGGTTAAGCCAGATGAATTGTGTTTTGATAAAGTTTCCTTATGGATACATTTCTACAATCTCCATCAAGGTTGTAGGAATAAAACCATGACAATTCGCCTGCGAAATGCTGTAGGTTCCTTTGAAGAGGTTGACTGCAACAAAGGGAAATACTGTTGTGGCGAGATCCTCAGAGTTCGTGTCTGTTATGATATTTCTAAGGCATTAAGAAGGGGAATTAAGTTGAACCTTGATGGACCTATCGGGGGTTTTTGGATTCCTATGAAGTATGAACGTCTCCCTGAGTTCTACTCTTATCGTGGAATGCTAGGCCATCATGTTAAAGACTGTGATAATTTTTTTGAAAGTAAGGATGGGGATTCGAAGAATGAACAATTTGAGCTATGGTTACGTTACCAAGGCCCCCAAAGGAAACCCTCAAAGACACAGAAACAAATGTGGTTGGATGATAGGCAAGACGGGAATGAGGATATCTTTCTCGGTGGTGGCACCGATGGTAGTACCCCGGTGACGGTGCCGGAAAAACAGCAGGACCTTTAGAAGGAAAGTTGCAAAGAATCAACAGGTGATATGGAATCTATTATGTCTAATGAAAGTCTTAATGGTGATGGAGGAGAGAAGGTGCAAATTCCTTTTCAATCTGATTCGGAATTGGAACCCCTTTTTACTATGGCTGACTTTCCAAAAGAGACAAAATCTTTGATTGACAACTAGCAAGGTGAACATGGGTCAACTACAACTGTGACCCATGAAGCTCTTTTGACAGCTGATGACAAGAGGTGTGGGACAGCACAGCCACAAAAAATTATGTCCTAGAAAAAGAGAGCACGTGCAAAAATAAAGACTACGGAGGAGAGCCCGGTTGTACCTACTGTTGAAACCATTAAAAGGAAAGGAAGCGGGTAGGAGGGAGGCCCTCTTCTAAAGAAAACTAAGTTGGTGGAAAATCAAGATGTAGCTGAGATGAATTTGCTTTGTGTATCAACAGAGGCTGTGATTCAGCCTYGCCGAGAGCCATGAAAACATTATGTTGGAATGTTCGGGGTCTGGRGAATCCTCGGGCATTCAGAGCGTGTCGTGAAGTTATAGCTTCAAATAATCCCCAAAGTTTACTTTTATGTGAAACGAAATGTAAAGTGGCTTCTATGAATAAAATGAATGAAACTTTTAAGTTTTATGGTTGTTTTCCAGTGGATAGTATTGGTACTAAGGGAGGTATTTGTCTACTTTGGAAGGAGAATATTGATGTGTGTATTCGATCATATTCCTCAGCTCATATTGATGCCATGATCTCCTGGAAGGTGAGAAGTTGGCCGTTAACAGGCTTGAATGGTCAGTTGGATCAACAAGCTAGGAAGTTCACGTGGGAACTTGTTCGTCGGTTACACAACCATGATGATTCGGCTTGGGTAATTGGTGGTGACCWTAATGAGATTCTTTGGGACCACGAAAGAAATGGAGGTGCCACACGTGATCCTCGTCTTATGGARGATTTCATAAATGCTTTAGAGGATTGTAACCTTATAGATTTGGGATACCAAGGTAGTTCTTTTACTTGGTATAGAGACTGGGTCTCTGGTGGCAAGATTTTTTAGCGTCTTGACCGTTTTGTGGGAAATATGGCTTTCAGTGACATGTTCAAAAAATCAGTGGCTTTTCACTTGAGTTGGGACAAAATCAGATCATAAACCCATTTTGTTGGAGCTCTTCCCCGATGATCAGATGTGTTTTCGAGGCAAAAGAAGATATGAGTTCAAATTTGAWGAAAATTGGGCGAGGCATCCTAAGTGCAAAGAAATTATTAAGGCTTCTTGGGAAGGTGCTAGAAATTCATTGATAACCTTTGACTCTTGATTGGCCTTATGCTCCAGGAAGCTGAGTAAATGGGGGAAATCAATTAACAGAAACTTAATAAACCAAATCAGGAAGCAGAGTTCTATTGAAGAGGCGTATGATCAACAACTACATCTGAATTTTGATTGAATACACCAAATGGAGGCTGATCTTGACAACCTCCTTGATGAGGAGGAATTGTACTGGTGGTAGAGATCCCGGGAAAGCTGGTTAAAGTGGGGAGACAGGAATACGACATGGTTCCATAGGAAGACTTCAATGAGAAAGAAAAAGAATGAGATTAAGGGTATTACTGATAAAGAAGGGAACTGGGTTACAAATTTGAAGGGGATTGAGGACACTTTCATTGATTATTTTCAGACGATTTTCACTTCTAACCACCCTTCTGAAGGTAATATGGACCGTGTTCTCCAGAGCATCTCTCATCGAGTCACCCCAGGTATGAATTCCATTTTATCTGCCCCTTTTTGCAGACTGGAGATAATAAATGCAATTAAGCAGATGCATCCTTCCAAGGCCCCGGGTCCTTATGGGTTTCCGGCTTTCTTTTACCAGAGGTATTGGGATATTATTGGTGATAAAACTATCGAGAGTTGCCTAAATATTTTAAACCGGAAGTGCTCTGCTAGAGCCTGGAATAATAAGAACATTGCCCTCATCCCAAATACTCAAAATCCAAAGATGGCCACAGACTTCAGGCCAATAAGCCTATGTAATGTATCCTATAAATAGTTACTAACGTTTTTGCAAATCGTCTTAAGAGTATTTTGAGGGATACTATATCGGAGAACCAATCAACGTTCATTCCAAGAAAGGCAATCACAGATAATGTAATGGTGGCTCATGAATGCCTTCACCATATCAGGAATGTGAAACAAGGGGTGAAAGGGCTAATGACGCTTAAACTCGACATGAGTAAGGCTTATGACCGCATTGAATGGAGATTCTTGGAGCARGTGATGCTAAAGATGGGCTTTGATGAGACCTGGGTTGCTATAGTAATGGATTGTATCTCTACTGTCTCTTTTTCGATTCTCATCAATGGAGAAGCTAAGGGGAGATTTAGCCCTTCCCGGGGGCTCCGCCAGGGTGATCCTCTCTCACCTTACCTTTTCATTATCTGTGCCGAAGGTCTTTCTTCTCTCCTTCACGATTTTCATAACCAGAACCTTATTTCAGGTGTTTCTATTAATAGTAATTGTCCAAGTCTCTCCCACTTATTTTTTKCTGATGATAGTTTGATTTTCTGCAAAGCTAATGCTAATGAATGTGCCTGGATAAAAAATATCCTTATCCTTTATGAAGCTGCTTCGGGGCAGAGTATAAACTTCTCAAAGTCTACCATGTGTGTGTTGGGTGTGTTGCCCTAAACTCATAGTTTGTATTTTGTAAAAACAAATGTCTATTTAATAAAGTTTTATTCAATAAATTTGTTGTTGAATCATAGCTTTGCATTGTCCAAAATCCAATAAACTAAACATCCAAGGTTATTTGTGATGTAATCGGAACAGTATATATACTGGGTATATAGTTGATATACGGGATATATATTTGATATACCCCTGATATATGAATGGATAATGTCCCGTGAATAACCTAAAGGGTCTATAGTATATGGATAAGGCTGGGTACCTTATCCTAGCAACACTATGGATACGGTCCGCTCTGTAAAGGTTACAGACGACTCGATCCAGGTCGTTCGTGTGGAGACATGCGAGTGGGGGTATCCTATACAATGAGTTTGTATAAGACCGGACCGCGAAATAGGCAATCTTTAGTTGTAACACCGTTAACTAATAGATTGTCATTTCTTAGGATGACCAGACAACTCATTCTCAATCCTGAGTGAGTTATGGACTCCTGCCCGTGAGGGCTCGTTCTTTGATCTGTATGGGTNTTGTCATTTCTTAGGATGACCAGACAACTCATTCTCAATCCTGAGTGAGTTATGGACTCCTGCCCGTGAGGGCTCGTTCTTTGATCTGTATGGGTGAGAGTGGCCCGAGTCGCCGACTCAACATTCCTACCATTTTGAGGACGAGACCGAGTGGGGAGCTGGGAACATAACTTCACAAGATGGAATTCACTCCTCCCCGACTTTAGGGGAGTAGATGAGTGTTCCCTTAAATGCTGACTCCGGGACTTGAACAAGKGGCCCYACCCTCTCATTGGCCAAGAGGGACTTCCGRTTATTGGTTGGACCATAACCGGGTTGTTCATTAGAGGAGCAGTGGTGTTTAAGGAGTAAGATGTAACTCAGGGGTAAAACGGTAATTTGACCCAACTTGAGTTACGAACACTCGTGAAGGATTGACTCGTCATTAATGGTCGTATATCCATGGACACGAAAACATTCTGTAGTGAGAAGAGTGCAACTGCGGGTCTTTAGTGGAATGACCCGTAGTTAACGAATCTAGATTAACTCGGTCAATGAGTTTGACCGATTAATCTTGCATCGTTGGAGCTTCGGATCTGTAGGTCCATTAGGTCMCCTTGCTAGCTCATAACGGGTAAAACGAGGATCAAATTTTTTGGAAGAATTTGAATTGTTCAAATTACTTAAGGGATTATATGTATATTGATMCATTATAATATATATAGTTAATTGTAAATTAAAACTATATATTATGAGAGATATTATTTGAATGAGATTCAAATAAAATTAATATGAATAAGATTCATATTAAAACTATAGGTTAAAAATAATGTGCATAAGATGCACATTAAAACTATAGGTTATACGAGAGAAATGTTTTGGAATATGATTCTAATTTTATAATAAATAATTAAGTGTTAATTATTTATGTATATATATATTTATTATTAATTGAATTAATAATTAATTATATTAATTAATTTGATTAATTAATTATATATATATATTAATTATTATATATATATATTAATATTAATATTAATAATATTATTAATATTATTATTAATATTAACTCCCCTACAATTCTGCAGGGGAGTGGGAGGAGTTGTGACGTGGGGAGTTACCCCACGTCACCCTTCTTCTTCCTCTCCAAGTGTTGGAGAAGCAGAAGTAGAAGTAAGACGCAGAACAAGAAAAAGGACTCCCATCCAATCTCTCTCAAAACTCTCTCAATCTCTCCCTCTCTTCGATCAATGTGCTACCATAAGCACGATCCCGAGACCTAAGAGGATAGCGAGGAAGACGTAGTGGTGGTGTTCGTGGGAAACCGTAGAAGAAAAGTTCTTCAAAGGTATTTGGTTTCCCCTGTACTTTTTCTTCTGTAAAATTCGATTTTGTATCCTGAAAATCAGCAACGAAAATCGACAAAGCTCCGAATCTCTTGGTCATACAAGCTTTAGATCTCAAGTTTGAACCTTCTCTCGAGTCTAGGTTTTGGGGTGGGTGCAGCTACTCCCGATTATAAGAGAGTAAATCTTTGACTCCCAATTAAAAAAAAATCATTTTTTCAAAAAGAAGTTTCTTTCAATGGACTTGCTTGGTTTTAATAGGTTTGAGATTTCTTTTGATTTTACCTCAGTAAAACACCTCCTTATATTTGGTACTACAATCTAGTTTTGAGAATTTGCACAATATTGATGATTCCAACGATGAATTTAATATATATGAACTTAGAATACAAGATTAATAAAATAATCAATATTAATAACACGATGATCAAACAAGGTATTTGAACCACATCATGTAGTGAAGGCATATTTTAAAGTTCAAGCTTTAAGTAATCAYTGGTTGACTCTAGAATATGTGTGACGGTGTACATTTGGAGACCTAACATTCCTAGATGATCAAAAGGCCCCAAGCAAACTCTTATGCTAATCCAAGAGACCATATTARCAAGAATTTACTTGAGCGAGGAATTTCATGCTCCTCCATGGGAACCAGAGCACCACGTTCTAAACTTAAAGGGTGAGCCCGGGTAGGAGGCTTGTGCGCGTGTGTGAAAAAATAAATTAAAAGTATAACRTTATGTACAAAAATATCATTATAAATCACACACAATAAAGATATATGGACCAAACAATAAGGGGCGGTTTGTTTCATGGAAATCTGGGATGGTCATCCACATGCTCGTATTTGTTTGATAGGAATGTTAGATTCCTGGGCATTCTTAGATGCCCGGACATCCTAGGATGCCTATACGGGAGGCATCTGAGCAATTTTAGATGTCCTCCTATAACATGAGTTTCTAAGATTTCCGTGTTGAGGGCATCTTCTTTTGACAATTTTGTCTCTTATCGTTTTTGTTCTATAATATTTTTTCATCAATAATATTTATTTCTCATTTATTTTATCTTATTTTAAAAATAAATGTATGCACTAATTCATTAATAAATGTCTAAATATAAATTTATTTATATGCTACATTTAGATATAAAATAAACATTAGTCAATGATATAATATCTTAATTTGATTTTGATTCAAATCTAAGGTTGGTTTATTTTACTATTCCAATATTCACCAAACATAAACTAAAATTGACATAAAAATATAAAGTAAAATTTTTATACGAATTCAAATAATATTAAATTTAACACGGCTAAGGGCATTTTTGGAACATTACATAAATTTACAATATTTCCATGAATAAATCTGCAAAACAAACGTGGTTATAAAAAATATTCCCAGATATCCTTATAAATTTTCCTACAAAACAAACCTGCTTATTTGAAATTTCGGATATCTAAAATTTCGGACATATGAGATTCCAGGCATTTGAAGATGTCGGACATCTACATTCCMAAAAAACAAATGACCCTTAAGGATAATATAAGATAAAATAATGGCTTAACTCTCTAGGTATAATTACCTGATGTCCCGAGTGGAGTCGCCAAGCTGTCGCAACGTGATCGCGACGCGGAGCGGCCGAYGTCCTCTGTTAAGGATATTCTTTAAATAAAGAATTTTGGAGTCGCCACCAAACAGATTGAAGATGTGATTGGACACCTAATTAGGTTCGGGAGTCGTTTGTGTGTAGGGAAGRTATTAGCACCCTACAACACCGGTTTTAAAAACGGTTACCATATTTTATCTTATATTATCCAAGTATCTTATTATAAAAAAATGTCCTTTATTTTGTAAAATAAGTATTTAATTATAGATTTTGATTTTAAAAAAAATCATTTGGATAAAAACTCAACAACAATTCATTAACTCGTAGGTAGGTCCGCAGGTTGAGGTGTTCCCAAATACATCATCCTAGTCRCCTAGACAGAGTTTACTTATGATCAATATTTAGTCAATTATCCAAATATTTTTAGAAAAAATTATTTGATACAATGAATGTGTTAGGGTCATTAATTTAATATCATGTTTACATTTTCCTTTAAATAAAAGAAAGTTTTTACCTCAAGAATTTGAGAAATTATATAATCTCAACTCCATCATGGGAATTTACATGACATCGTTTTAGAAAAATCTATTTAATATTATGAAAAATATGATGGTTTCGATGCATCAAGAGTCGAAACTCCACGAAAGAACATTACTAAGGATTTTTTGCACCTGCACGGGAGCCGAGACTACACGAAAGTGCACTACTCAGTCCTTAAAATAAAATTATTGTTAAAGAAAGGGATTTTTATTCATTATATCATTTTGGAAAACAATATCTTGTGACCAATTTTTAAAATTCAATTATATTTGATACTGTAATAGGCTAGCAGCTGAAACCCACGAAATCAAATTTTACTCAAGTTCTAATTTCATTCAACAAATTTAATTAAAGTTGAAATCACACATAATGTGATGAAATTGAGTAGACATTTATTATTGAGAAATAAAATATTTTTTGTATTTATTTCAAATAAAACCATAGACTTGCATTGTAGCTAGAGATTAATAAGATTTAATAATTATCCAATACYGATTCATGTTGGATCAACTCATGCCGGATCAAGTATTATTAATTTTATTTATGTATGATTGTTTATTAACGTTGGATTTATTTTTTGGGTTTATCTTACAAAATTAATGCAGATTATTTGGGAGCCATATAGGCACTTATTCGGGCGCTTACCCAAGTATTGCCTTCATGGTCAGCATATATGGACGACTAGGAGTCCTCTCATATGTTTTTATGCGGTAGAGTGGCAATTTCCCGACCGTGTTATGCGTCAATTTGGGTGGGTACAATATATTCTTGTACATTGCAACACAGATATACGTCTCCACACATATGACCTACGCGGGCGTCATGAACAAAATTGGGAACAAACTTTGGCTCCCCAGATTCAGGAGTGGGAAAACCGCCAAAATAATACTATGAATGGTCTCCCTATAAATGAGRGTGCAGACGTTGATCATAATTATAATACTTGGTTCAATCGCATTAGTAGGAGATTTCTCACCAGGGCAGGAGCATCATATAATTATTTGGTAATTAACATCATAACTAAATTTTTATACCACCTTATTTACCAGTATTAAACTTKTTTTCATCTTTTTTCCAGAATGTCATGCCCAATATGACTGATAGCAGTAGAATCCATTTATCTAATATTACCGAAATATATCGATCGATACATTTTGAAGGAGTGTTACCAGATCGTAGGAGAAGACRACAACGAAGAGAAACTAATATCCTTGATGATGATCCAAATGACCAAGAATAGGAATTAGGTTAAGTCTTAATTTTTTTCTAAGAATTTTGARGTTTGTTTTATTGTAATCAATGAWATTTCAAGACATGCAATTTCAATTTTAACTATGTATTTTTTTATGAATTTTGATGTTTGTATTTATGAAGTATATTTAATCGAAAATTAAAAAATTTAGATAAGTTATGAAGTTTGAGTTTTGATTTTATTATAAAAATTTATTAATTATTAAGTTAATAAAAAGAATAAAATATTTTTTAAAAAAGTAGTCATCAAAATTTTTATTAACATAAAGTAATAAACTYTTAACCTAAAATACTCACAAAATAATATAAATATATAAAACAATTAATTCAAAAGAAAAAAAACGTAGTGATGTCCATTCAACAAAAACCGACGACGTATGTATCCCTCTAAGATGAGATACGAGTGAAGTTGTTTAATACGAATATCGTAATTATGGTGTTTAATAAAAATTAGGATGAGATGTGAAGGGAAGTAAAAACAAAATAATAATAAAAAAAACCGGATGCGTCTCTTCAAGAGACGCATCTAGTCGGTCGTCAGGTCYCGTTACGCCGTCAAGCGTCGTTCCGTTATGCCGTCAAGCGTGGTCCCRTTACGCCATCAAGCGTCGTTCCGTTATGCCGTCAAGCGTCGTTTCGTTATACCRTCAAGCGTCGTTCCGTTATGTCGTCCGATGGAGTAGTGAATGCGTCTCTTAAGAGACGCATTCGTATAAAACTAATCAAATGCGTCTTTTCAACAGACGCAACACTCTAAAAACCGAAATATTTCAACCCTCACCCGTTTTTCTAAATTAAGTTCGAAAAGGTCTTCAATTTTTCTAAAAACCCCGTTTCGCGGTTAATGCTTTTGCCCTTAGTTTTTGAATATTTTTTTGACCGGAATACATTACTTTTTATTTATTTATAAAATTTTGAACCTGATAAATGGTTCATGATACTATATCTTTAAATATCTTCTAATATATAGGTGATCTATTATATTATATTTTCTTTCCTTAAATAACCTTTATTTTTTTTTTTCAAATTTATATTCTTTACTTAGATGTTTCGGTAATTGAGCCATAATCTTCTCCCATTTTAGTTAAAAAATCTATTACATTAATTACTTAATTGAAGAAAAAATAATGTCTAGTTTTTTTTCTTATATATATAATTGAAAATTTCTAACAATCTACAAATCCTGAAAAWTTTTAAAATACATAACAGAGTGGACGACTAAACCGCATCATGTTGTGATTATTCCACAAAGAACCCTTAAATCAAGAAAAAATAATAATAATTTACATAAATAGCACAAAATGACTTAGTATTTTCAAGTTTAAGCGTTGATAGTTCAAATATAATCTACATTTGAGCAAGAAGTTATAGTTTGCCCATCCAGATATGGAGMTATAAAAGATTTCCTATTTAGTTGTTCTTGTGCATGTGCCTTGAGATCATGAAAGTAAACCCCAAAGATCTTTATTACAACAAAGAAATGGAAGTTAATCTCCAAAAAGACCAGGGAAAAAGGAAAACTAGCAGGTAAGTCACCGACCCCATCTTTTTGCTTAGTATTTTCCCCCTCCTAAATGTAGCTTGTGATTTTTCCAAAATTGATCGACAAACCATTGAAATTATCGATTCAAAACAGCCCCAAAGAGCCCAGGAAATAATTTGCAAAAAGCGATAAAAACAAAAGAGAAATATTCGAGACGTACCAACGAAAAATGGGGACAAATCTAGGGCTTCGATGCGTCGTCGCTCAAAGAGATGGAGGTCGCTATCAGAGTTCTCCGTCGGATCGTCCCCGTCGCATGCCAATGGAGTTGGCGTTTAATGGTAGGCTTACAATGTCGGGCCTAGCCCAACATTGAAAGATTAAATTGAATGTTTTTTTAATTATTTTTCTACATTTTTTACCTTGTCCAACGTTGTTTCCTCCMTATGTTTTTTTTGCCCAACATTAAAATCAAAGATTTATAGTTTTGATGGTATTAGAATCAAAAGATTGAAACCCTAACCCTAACCCCAAATTTAGCCACCTATCGCTACCGCCCACCTTTACCATCGCCGACCGCCGCATACATCACTGCCGTCGACGCCTTCATCAGTTCATCACCGTTGGTGCGTTGCAAGGTTTTTACGGGTCGTCATCTTCGTGGGTTAAGGCTCAATCGCGAGTCATGTTTATCGTCAGGTTGCGGGTCATCACGGTCATGTTTGTCGACGCCTTCATGTTTGTTGTCATTATGGTCTTTTTGTTGCATAATCAATAGCTATGGTTGATGTATCTTCAAAGAAAACAAACTCTAAGATTTCTAAAACCTAGCTCAATCCCAGTGGTCATCTTGTCCAAATAACTAACATTTGGCTTAATTGAGACAATTTTCTTCGTTGGACTCAAAGTGTTCGGATGTATCTTCGTGGGCAAGGCAAAATTGGCTACATTACTAGAGATTAAAAAAAACACCGGYTGCAGAATATTTATTTACTACGTGGGACATTGAAAATTCCATGGTAATGACTTGATTAGTTAATTCCACGGATGAGGAGATCGGTGCCAATTACATGTGTTATTCCACTACAAAGGAATTATGAGACAATGTGAAAGAGATATATTATGATCTGGGGAATCAGTCTCAGGTTTTTGAACTGACTCTATAGTTGAGCGAAATTCGACCAGGAACATATACAGTTACCAAGTATTTTAATTTTAAGAAAAGAATTTGGCAAGATTTAGTTTCATTTGATACTCATGAGTGGAAATGMTCGGATGACTCTAAACTTTATTTGAAAATCGTAGAAAAATGTCGAATTTATAAATTTCTTGTTGGCTTGAATGTGAAATTTGATGAGGTCAAAGGCAATATTACTGGTAAGCAGTCACTTCCAACGTACCGTTAGTGAAGTCTTTTCTAAAGTTCGCCGTGAAGAAAGTCGTCAGAATGTTATGCTCGGTAAGAAAAGTACAAGCAACACTATTGAAGATTCTGCATCGGTGACTAAAGTATTTGCGAATAAAGCATCAAATCATATCAAAATAAGGGAAATGAGAAATTTCCCGTATCGTGTGACTATTGTAATAAATCTCGACAATCTATGAAACTTGTTGGAAGCTTCATAGAAAACCAGCTAACTGGAAGAGTAATAAAATGAGTGAGAGGAGTGGTGGCAACTAGTTGTCTTCAGTTGCAAATACTATTGATTCTTACCAGTTCAATAAAGAGTAAGTTGATCAACTCCTCAAGCTGCTAAATACTAATTCATCATCTGGTAATCCTAGTGTTTCCTTGGCACAATTAGGTACTATCCTCATGATTTATCATGTCTTGTCGATTATCGATCCTTTCCGATCATATGCTAGTTCCTCTCAACTCTTTCAATCTTACTCTCCTACTTATTGTAATAAAAAAATTCGAATAACAGATGGCAGTTTCCCTTCTATTGCAGGAAAAAGAAACTATTCGATTAACAGAAGCTATTACCTTAAAATATGTTCCTCATGTTCCTAAACTAGCATGTAATCTTTTATCTTTCAGTAAAAAAATCAACCCTTTTTACCCAAAATTTACTTTAGGGGAGGAATCCAGTTATGAAGGTAATTTTTGGGATATCTCTACCCTTATTCCTAATATCATTTATTCTCGATGTTTCTAGTTCCTCAATGTCAAGTGTAGAAAATTCTTATTCAGGGGGAGAATACTACAAAATGACYGTAGTGATCAAAATCTTGCTTTAGGTTTAAACTAAAAGGCGACCAAATCAAAGGAATGAAGATCAGAGAGTTGACTTGTCACCAAACTAGTCTAATACTCTGAGGAATGATACTGAAAGTTCTCGTAACGAATCTCCTATTCTTGCTTCTTCTCCCATTCAAAACATCTTACCTAATGTGTCTAATCTTGATGTTCTCATAGCTCTTAAGAAAGGTATTCATAGGTGCACTAAATATCCTATATATTGCTAATTACCTTTCATATAAAAACCTTTCAAATAGTCATAAAGCTTTCACTTCTAGGATTAATAACATGGTTATTCCAATGAATATTAAGGAGGCTATAAATAATTCAAATTACAAAATTAGCAGTTATGGAGAAGATGAATGCTCTAAAACAAAAATTGCACATGAGACATTGTAGATTTACCAAGAGAGAAGAAAACTTTAAGATGCAAATGGGTTTTCACTATAAAATGCAATGTGGTAGCATTGAGAGATACAAAGCAAGGTGGGTAGATAAAGGCTTTACTCAAACTTATGGGATCGAATATCAAGAAATATTTGCCCCCATTGCTAAAGATTAACTCTATCAGAGTTCTTTTATCTATTGTTGTTAGCTTAGATTRGCCGCTTCACCAATTGGATGTCAAAAATGTCTTTCTCAACAGAGATCTTGAAGAAGAGGTATGAATTTACCCCTGGTTTTGAAATGGATATTGAAAATAATAAAGTGTGTGCAAATTAAAGAAATCTCTCTATGGTCTAAAACAGTCTCTTAGAGCATGGTTTGAACATTTTGAGAAAGCAGTCACTAGCTACGAATTCCTCCAAAGCAAAGTAGATCACACAATTTTTTATAAGCATAGTGGAAATGACAAAATGGTTGTTTTGATTGTATATGTTGATGATATTATCCTCACAGACAATGATGTAGACGGATTGGCCTTTCTGAAGAAAAGATCACTTGCTAGTGAATTTCAAATTAAAGATTTGGGAACCTTGAAATATTTCAAAGGATGGAATTTACTAGATCAAAAAATACAATCTTTGTTAATCAAAGGAAATACATTATTGACTTACTTAAATAGACATTTTTACTTGGGTGTAGAGTTACTGAAACTCCTGTGGAATTGAATTTGAAGTTCCAAGCTACGAAAGATGAAGAAGTTAGAGATAAGGAGAAATATCAAAGACTTATGGTAGACTCATTTATCTGTCTCACACTTGTTTTGATATTTTCTTTGAAGTAAGTGTGGTAAGCAATTCATGCATGCTCCTAGTACAGCTCATTTTAAAGTTGTTTATAGGATTTTAAGATATCTAAAAGGAACTCTAGGCAAAGGTATACTATAAAGGAAGCATGRCCATTTGTAGGTCGAAGTTTATACTGATACCGATTGAGATGGTAGTATTGTTGACAGACGATCCACATCTAGTTACTGTTCCTTTGTTTGAGGTAACTTAGTTACTTAACGTAGAAAAAAACAAAATGTAGTGGCAAGAAGTAGGGCTGAAGTAGAGTTTAGGGCGTTAGCTCATGGTATCTATGAGGGTATATGGTTAAAAAGGCTACTAGAAAAATTGAAGTTTCTCAGAAGGCATGTATTCTTGTGTTTATTATGACAACAAGACCGTCATTTCTATAGCTCACTATTCAATCCTACGTGATAGGACAATACATRTTTTGAGGTTGACAAACACTTCATTAAGGAGAAGATCACCGCAGGGGTCATATGTACTTCTTACCTACCGACAATAGAGCAAATTGCTAATGTGCTGACTAAAGACTTCCCAAAAATGCAATTTGATAAATTGATTGACAAGCTGGCAATGGAAGATATCTTTAAACTAGTTTGAGGGGAAGTATTGGTTTTATGGTGTTTTTAGTAAATAATTATTGTAAATATTTATTAATTGTTTTTCTTTTATTATTTGTAATTGGTAGATGATTCTGATACATTCCTTATTTAAATTTGTTTCTCACCTCTACTTAAGGTGACTTAGGGTCTTATTGGTGACTTAGGGTTTTATTATTCAATAAGAGAAATAATTATTTTTCTCCCAAAATTGAGAAAGACCTATTCAATTCTTTCATTCCATAGGTTAAAAATCATATCGTCAATAACAAATGAATAAGTATGAATAGAAAAGCTTAACACTRYAGGGATTACCTTCCATCTTTGAGAAAGCAGATTCTACTATAGTTGAAAATATTACAATGAAGATCTCACTCAAGATATGAACTACAATGATATCTTCTTCTAGCCTAACAACGGCTACCTAGGATTACACAATTGATAACATCCTCACCAAACCCACGACATACCGACTCCTTTTCACACACTGCCCACAATTGCCCATAGCCACTCAAGTCTTTTTTGTYTGAATTATGTACAAATAAAACAAAAGGATTATATTTATAAGAAGTCAATATCCTATTCTTTATAAGAAAGCAATATCCTACTCGTAGAAATTTACAGTAGTGTTGAAAATCATTTTCCTCAGGATACAGATTTCCTATTTTCACTCAATTATCTCAACAATACATTCATATAAGAACAAACCTAACATTCTTATTTTGTCAATGAGCGAGTCAAAAGTCTACAACTCCTTTATAATTAGGATTTTTTTGTCAATTACCCCTAATTCAAGAATATTAAATAAATGTAACAAGATATTTTCAATGTGAATATGGAAGTGAATATCACAAGCTTGTTGGCCCTATCTCAAAAGTTGCTCACAATTTCTGTACTTTTTTCTTCATAAAGTAATTTTCATTTCCAACCACAAAACTTCAAAAGTAAAGATATTGCCCCATATCGGAAAGAGAATAATCTTTTCCTTATAATTCTTTTTCTTTCTTTCTTTCTTTCTTTCTTTTTTTTTTTTGCAATAATTCATTAAATCAAGGAAAACGTTTGTGTTTCCCTTTCTAAGTCTAAATAATTCGTTTTTAGCAATAATTCATTAACCAATAACTCTTCATCTTAACAAGAATAAGGAAAACATTTGCATTTTCCTTTTTTTTATAACTATAGTATATGATAAAATCTATTATTGTGTCAAAACAATTTGTTTGAGAAAAATAGGGACAGGAGAGGCTTGAAGTACAACAATGTGGCATTTGTCAAAGCGACTCTAACAATAGTCACGAGAGGAGAAAGCAATTCGAATAAGCTTTTCATCTGTGTACCTAGTCCCTATTATCAATACAGATAGCAATGTCCTTTATGCTTAAGGATTTGTTGCATAATTTCAAGGATGGTGCGATCAAGTATCAAATAGAGACTGAAACATGCTGTGCTACGTTATTTGACGAAATAAAGACAAAAACATGCTATTGCATAATACTGAAAAATAGTTTAATTGTATGCACATAAGTAAAGACATGACCMTAGCATCTACACAATTCATGTTGAGGTATTAGAATTTCATGGCATCTAAATCATATGTAGCCTTGGAACACTGCAGACATCAGTGATATAACTTTGTCCGAGTGATGATCCGTAGATCACCCATACCACTATCAATATCAAAAACCTCCTTACATGCACATTGACTAGTCCCACGAACCAATGTTAAAAGAGGAAAATATTAGATATTTTCTTCTTGTTTTTCATCTTTTAATCCAAACATTTCTTTACTTTTTTGATTCAACGATGTATGGGATGAGTTTCAAACTTTCAATTTTTTGGTCAATGATATATATTTTAATCAGTTAAAGTGAAGAGCGCAATTAATCCAGAAAAATCCTGCCTAATTTTTCAGCTACGGTATCCACAATTAATCACAAGCTAATTTTTCACCCAACAGCACATCCAACCCACAAGAAACTCTGCTTAAAATTTATAAGAATTCAAACTTCATTGTTACAGAGATGTGGGGATACAGGCAAACCAGACAGATTTAAACAAAATGCAAAGAACACTCAGAAGGGAAGAAAAGAACAGCTAAAAATGGTGGAGAATACAAAACAATAATGACAAAACACATTCATCCACCAATTATTCATCATCTTCAAACTCAAACTGACAAACTCACAGAACAGACAGAGCATTAGAAACAGCAAATCCAAAGCCAACTTCAGTGAAATACCTCACGAGCAGCAGCACCACCTTTCACAACTTTCTGTACAAAAAAGCAATCACTTCCCACTTTGCAAGAAAAAAACAAGCTTACCTTTACGACATCATTGATTAAAGGGCAACTCCAGCTCAGCTCCCACCATATCCATCATGAAACACAATGCTACACTACACTCTCACAATTCCTTGCATTATCTGCAAATTTTCTTCCTTTTTCTCTTTTTCTATCTATAAAAGGTAAAGAGATGGGAAGCACAATATTGGAGAAGGGGGGGAGTGGAGGGTGGGGCCTGCGTAACCAAATGCGCATGCACTAAATTCATGGGGTTTCTCAACAATTTCAAGCAAAAGAGGGGTCCCTCAAAAATACAGAAAATACCTCCCACTGTCACCTCCTATGTAGTCAAATCTAAGTGATTCCTTTAATCTTTAGTGCCCCAAAAGCCAATAGATAATCATTTCTGGTCAACATTACCCATTTTGTCTTCAATGGCAACAAGCAAAGTGCAGTATCTGCATATTTACTTAAATTCCTTTAGTAGCCCATTATGTACAATCCCTCTTGGTGTCCTTGGGGTCCCATAAAGGCAAGCAAACGCTACCATATTGATTTTTCAAATTCAGTAATCATTCTGGCAAAGAAATCTTTGGTCACCACTTTTTTCTCCCGCCCTGACATCCTTGACCGACATCACAGTGAGGGAGCGTGGTAGCCAGCCCCATAGCTTTTGCTTTAAACTTTAGAGACTTCAAGTAGTCTATAGCCTCATCAATGACCAACATTGGGTGTTTTCCCTCTGCACCAGGAACCATGGTTTCAAGAAGCCTCAAAGTCTCTCGGATCTTGTCCTTTTTCGACGAAAATTTTCCCAATCCGGAATCCATTTGATGTCCTTGGCTTTCGCCAACAGTGTAGCTTGATTTCGTATCAACTCCGTAGTTGTGAATTGCATAATCTACTTTCACTGAAACTGGGGCATCTGACAATTTCTTGCGCCCACCATCTAGCAATCTCTGCCTTTTTCTGGGGCCATCACAACTAGCAACCTCCTCATTCATTTCCTCAGTTTGTTTATCATAAAGTTCCTTAATCAGCGGTGGAGAATGACCAGTGCTAGTTACTTCATCATCACTGCTATAGTGATTGTCATCATCTGAATAAAGTAAGGCGTTTATTTCTTCTGTGTCTTCATGCATCTCGCTCTCCTCACCAGCAATTCCATTCGTCAAAGGATCTTTGTGAAACAAATAATTCTTTAAATCAATATCCCCGGCATCTTCATCTTCTTCATCATTTAAACCATGACTGCAGTTTTTTGCACTAATAGAGATAGGGATCCGAGCGTCAGGACAGCCAGAACTATACATTACGCTTGTTTGATTACCAGACTGATCAAAGATAATGAATTCCCTCTTTGACAACTCGGCATTTGAACTAGGTAAAGTCATTCGTGCAAGTCCTAAAGAAGAATTGTGGTGTTTCTCCACAAGGTATGGAAGTGCATCGGGACGCATGGTCCCGAAATAAGATGGGRAGTTATACAGCAACCCATTCTTCTGTTCGGAATTCAAACCTGGAGCATGTGGGATAGAAGATCCCCGAAATTCCGTCGGTGCAGAAGAGATATAAGTGTCTGGGTTCAGACATCGCAGCCTGAAATTTATCAGCTCGTTCATGCAATTCAAATTGGGCAGGTTCCCAGCAGAATGCCCAGACTGCGGCCAAAAACCTCCGGTCTTAACCATCCAACAACAGACAATCACCTAACGTTGACAATGAAAAGGAAAAATCAAATATTCAGAAAGCAACCAAAAATAATCCCTCGACCATTTCACTTTCAGGTTTGGTAAATAAGCAAGACTGGTGAAACCTACCACAAGATGTATATGTCTCTGATTCCCCACGTTCAATTACTGATTCTTTCAGAAACAAACAACTAAAAGAACAAAAGTAAAACTCCTGCTTAAGTTTATCGGAAGAATTACAAATTGATCTACGTTACGGGTTTAAGCAAATGGCGGAAGTACTCAGCCTGAAAAAGGAAACACAGCACAAGTAACCATATAGTTCCAGGACATCAAATAAACTTCAATTGCACATTTGAGAAATAAATTAGCAGAAGAATAGTGGCAAGATCATATACTTACAACCGATAATAATTTACCATGTAATATAAAATGTAGAGCCATAAAATGATCAAAACCAATCCGCACATACCTGGCAATTCTGCAGAGGTTGAAAACATGCAATCACTTTAACTATAATCGTTGGCTTCCCTGCAATCCCATTTTCATGTTTCAAAGCCCGAAATCGTGTTTGGCTCGCTGCTTGGCACACCATAACTACTTTTGACCCTTTATTATGCTAAAAAACGAATATGATGTGAGACAGAAGGGAAAACACAATGAGACCAAGTCCAAATAGGATCACCGAACTTCACACTAGACTAACCATAAAATACAACACAGGGGAAGCAAACAAACGTAGAGATTCAGAAAATGTTAAGCAAACGAAGATGGAAAATAGATTATGAACTCCTAGAATTGGAATATAGAACTGAAGCTAAGGGAGTTAGAAGTCAGACTGTATTCTGGCTTCAGCTGATATATAGATCGGAAGCAATGATAAAAAAGTGATTGGATCCCATGGATGATATGATGAAGCAGATAAGAACTGAAGAAGGAAAGGTTCAATGGGACAAGAAATGATTTATAGTATAAACCAACAACATATTTTCAGGCGCACAACTTTGTGAAACATATCGACCGTAGAACTCGACCAAGGCATATTCTTGCTCCTATGTAGTTCCCCGTTTATCCTCTACTACTTCCTCCTGTCACTTCTATAACTTTCCTGCGACATAGAAAGATACCAATCGGGGACTCAGCGTTAAAACCTCCACCATAAAATTGGTGACCAGTTAAAATACAAATTTAAGACAAACAAAAAAAAAAGGAAGAAATAAGAAGCTAGCTATAATCCAGCTGAATGTGAAGGAGCATCAATGCAATTCTCTCATTTTTGTTTAGACAAAACATATAAGATGAAACGTGAGTCTCAGTCTCTGAGAAAAGCATCATAAACCAAGTTCACAGTTCTACAGAGACAATTGAAAATAAAATTGTCTACCATTTACTCCCTTTGCCCATTCATTTCCCAAGCAACAAATTAACTGCTACAATGCCAACAGTGACCATCATCATCCAGCAGTAATATACAGAACATTAATAAAAACTAATAAAATCAAATGTTTACATTCACAGAACGGAACAGTAACAGATCTCTGATTCATTCAACAGAAAAGAAATCAAGAACGACCATCCCACATCTTTTCCTAAATCGATCGAGAGAAAACAGACCTACATCTCACGCAAATAATTACAGTTCCCTCACCCGAAAATACAGAATCAAATCATTAAACAAAATACAAAATCGCAATCTCGGTATTTCCAAATTCGCACAATACCCATTTCCAAAAGGGCTCTCCCCATTCTTCCAAACAAGCAAAACAAAAAGAATCTAAGAAATTATGGAGCAAAAGCAATTGAACCTGTGGAATCAAAAGCAGAATTCGCAGGGGAATTCGAACGGAATCCGAAGAAATTGGGCAGGCGCTAAGAATTGGAAAGAAGGGATTGAAAAGTTTTGAGAGACAAAGGAAATGGAAGGGAAAGCAGAGCAGAGGGAGAGGGAACTGTAGAAGAACAGTGGAGAGTGGGAAGGCGAAGAGCACGCTTATTGTCCAGAGATGGGAGACTCATAAAGGATGTCAAGTCAACATTATACACACTTCACAAATTACTCTTTTGCCCCTTCCTTTTATCATTTTCTCATACTTTTAGTTTTTCTTTTTCCTTTCTTCTCATTTTGAGTGGTTGTTACATACTTCGTATATTTTCTCGGTTTAAATATTATTTGGTTTATGTATTTTCCAAATCTTGATTTGGTCTTCTATATTTTTATTTTTGTTAATTTTAAGTTAATGTACCTTCCAAAATGTGTTGGTATCTTTATATTTTTTAAGAGTGATCATGTTTGTCCATATATCTCTTATCGATTYCATCTCAAAACTAATTAGCGAAGAAAATARTAGCAAGTGTCTACTATAAGCATTTGTAAGATCCTTTTAACATGATCCTCAAGATCGTGGCTCTTTTAACTAATTGATCTTGGTCGGTTCCCATTTCTTGATCGGATATCCGTTTGAGTTTTTTGGACTTGGTACCATATCAATATTCATGCAGTTCTATCTTARAATCAATTGATAATGAGAGAACTAGCTCACTTATATTATAAACCCTTATTAGTTCCATTTATCTTTTAAACATGGATCCTTAACATAACTATAAATTTGTATCAGACGATTTCTATTGTGTATAAACTTGTGTTAAAATTTTGTACATTGGGATTAAAATGGTTTTTAAAATTACAAGACAAAAACATACATTTTAAAAATACAGGAATTAAAATGTACCATATTTAAAATTATAAGATCAAAATAGTATTTAACCCTATTTTTTCAACTTTTTTTTCTTATTTTTCTTTTGTTATATTTTTCACTATTTGTTTAGATTTGTTTGATAATTTTCCATATTTTAGTATTATTAATTTTTAAAACTTGTTTTACAAATTTGTGTTTTTAAAATTTATTTTAGAAATAATTAATTAGAAAGGGTCAGGTACAGCTCACTAGAAAATAATTAACTAAAAAAAAGTTTAATTGTTTATGATTTCAAAAACAATTGTGAAAATAAATAAGAAAAATGGAAAAATGTTTGCCTAGATGTAAAATTTAGAAAATGTGATGGGAATCCACGTTATAAATATCGGTSGACACATCGRCATGTCGACGGGTTCGACATCRACATATGGAGAGAAATTATTTTTTTCCATGTATYGACGATATATTAAAATATCGTCGAAATGCCKTGAAAAAATCGACATCTCGACAATATCTACAATTATCGTRAAAAAAATTTAACTAAAAGTCGGATCGGTAGAAAAAGACACAACCCATTGGTCCGATACCCACACTGCCAGATTGAACGAGAATAAGAAGGGAAGGGGTTTTATAGGGGTGCTCCCCTCCCCTCTCCTCTCCTCTCTCTTCCCATTTCTATTTCTAATATTATTATTACTTAAATTTATTTATTTATTTCAATTTTCACTATTAATCTATTTTTATTCAAATTGAATTTTTTTTTCAATTTTTCTTTCCAAATTTAATTATAAAATTTTCAAATTCATAATTTAATTTCTAATAATTCAATATAATCATCATAGGTACGTGTGTACGTGTGTGTATATATCAATATTTCATATCTTGTTCAGTTACGTAATAAAAAATTATATTTGATTATAAATTATTAATTATCAATAAAATACAATTAAGCAACATTGAATTTCAATTTACTCATTTAAATTATTTTCATCAATCTTTATTATCTTATTCCGAYATTTCTATCGACATTGACATTTTCATAAGTAAGTTACTCATATTTTTATATATGATGGTTAGAAGTGATCAATTGTAGTAAGCTACAATTAAAGTATTATTTACTAATTAAAATAATTTTTATTATTTTTYACAATTTCCGTGATTTTTTCCCAAATATCCGTCGATATCGACATGTCCATAAAATTGGAAAATCARTATTTCTATCGACGTCGACATTTTGTACCTTAATGGGAATACATCCCCATTTCTACCACAACCGACTCTCATCTTTATTCACTAATTATATCTCTATTAAAGATTCAATATTAAAATAAGGGATATAACAAAAGTTTATAATATATATGACTTTTCCTCTCAYTGGGAATTAACTTTTAGATAGAACCCATAATGTTTATATGATATAATTATGGTGTGGTTCTTGTTATATAAATTCCATTTGAGATCCTTGCAAATATGGCAAAAACATTTAGTAGAATTAGCAAAATAGCAACTACATTTATTTTATTTTTTTTCAAATATAGCATCTTTTTTTTTAGAAAAAATCGAGGTCCAATTTTAAAATGACAACGTTACCCAAATGATATACATCTATAATATATYTGTAATATATCTTACTACTGATATATGTATGTGATAGACATTTGATATACTATTGATATGAGTGTCTGTACAATATATATGTGATATAAATATGATATATTACTGATATGAGTGTCTGATATACTACTGATATACTACCGATGTAAGTGAAAATTTGTACTATATTTGAAAATAAAAAAAAATGAAATACATAAAAGATTTTTGCTACTTACTGCAATTTCTCATTCAAGGATCTTGTACGATGGGCTCCTACTTCAACCTCATCTAAGAGTTCAAGGTCCAAACGTTGGATCAAACTTGGTCTAAGCCCGATTTCAAGTTCGACCCAAAGTTAATGTTTGATCGGTTCGACCTATCCCAACACTCATTGCATTGGATACATGGATCAATATTTTGGAGGTTGGATCATACATCTTGTTTGGGTCATATTTGGAYTGATCAGTCGAAGTAGGTTAWCGAASTATTAATTGGATCAATCATATATATAAATATAACCGTTAAAGTTTTAAAATTTCTCTCTAAAAAATACATTTTTTAAAGATTAAAAAAATASATTTCACACTTTATACATTATACTTTATAATTAATAACAAAATTAGTGTCTAAAAAATTTATAAAAATTAAATAAAAGTGAAAAATAAAAGAAAATATATAACATTATTAATTTTATAGATAAAGTTAACAAATTTTCAAAAGAAACTTAAATTGAAATTAAATAAAAAAACATCAGTTTAATCTATTTTAATAAAATTTGTTTTAAAATCTTTTATTTTTTTTTTATAAAAGATAATTAAAATTTAATTATCCCAATGCATCTAATAGGCTGGCTCAAGCCCAATCCAATGAGTCAAGCTATGGGCCTAGTTATTGGAGGTTAGGCTGGCCCATTAATGAAAGAAAATTTACGATAGATGTTCCTGTTTATCATCTGATTTTGAAAAATGGCTAAATGATATTTGATAACGAAAAATGTCGATTTGTATTTTTCTAACTATTTTGCAGGTTTGATTTTGACACGTCTACCCTTTTTATTTGATTATTATTTTTAAAATCAAATATCCTAACTTCTATCATCTTTCTTAGATTCTATCCTTCCTTCATTCTAGTTTTTTTTAGAGACAGAACTCACTAGKAGACGTCAGAAGATCATGGAGGGAGACAATCAGAGCAGGGGAGAAAGGGAGACAACAGAAATCCAACAAGGAAGAAAGAAGATCTTGTTAGGCGAGGGAACAAGGTGGGGCAACGCAGTAGGTGATAGAGCTTGTTGCAAGTGGGACGGTCGGTAGCAGAGAAGAGAGAGGCCTATATGTTGAGTTTTTATAGATTGTAGGTAGAGTGCCTTTTATATTTTTTTGTATAATTGTTCACAAAAATACACTTTATTTTTTACGTTATATGTTCACCTTATTTGTTCACATTTTTATTCACCCTTTACTATATTTRTTTCTCCATTTATTCCTCTGTTCTGTGTTTGTCTATTTGTCCTGGGTGTTAGTATTTCTGTTTCTAACTACATTATTGTTTTGGGTAGTATTTGTGTTTCTAATTTCATTTTGTTTATTGACATTTATTATATATTCTTTAAGATTTTTAGTATCATTTTCAATGATTTTATTGTTTAATGAATATACTATTTTTTAGATTTGTTAGTATAATTCTCCTGAAAATTTATTGGAAAAATATTTGAAAGATTTTAAAAAATATTTGAATTAGTGGTAGACAAAAATATAGGTAGGATTCTCCTATGAAAAAGAGAAAATAATATATTTATTTTAAAATCATTTTAGGAAGGGTAATTTTGTAACAAAAAAATTAATAAAGATTTTTTTATTTTACGTTCAACCATTAATGAAAACTTAAAGTTGTTTGGCCATTTTTGAAATTGCCTATTTTAAATCGTTATATCTGTTGTTATGCCTTAATGAACTACTTACTTGATAGGCAGCGCATACGATTTAAACAGACTTTTTCTTTATCCGTGATCAATTGCGGATCACTAGCAAGAAATCGTTTCTTTTTGAATACCTAAGTTATGCACCCATTACAGGCCTCAAACTCATCCGGAGTTGGAGAATTTTAAAAAAAACTTTCTCAACAAGAATGCATCAACAAAACTGTCCTTCCATATAGATCGTCATCGTGCACCTATCAGAATCGGAACAGACCAATTACCAGATCCACCTATCATCGCCGGGAGCCATAGTGAAAGCGAGTCTTCATGGGGCAATTGTCACTTTACCAAAGTGGTTGCGGGTGCAAAGGCGACGAAGCCCGACTCCGAAATTCTCAAGTGAGACGACTTAGCCRATTTACAAAAATACAAATTCAATTTTAAATATAACTAAATACAGTGATTGAACATTGAGGGAGAGAAAATAAGGATTTGATATAAAAAGAAAAAGAAAAAAAATTAAATCCTTCCATCCAATTAAAATATTATCTCACTTTTTTTTTTTACCAGAAAATATTATCTAACTCTATCGAGAATACATACAACTATCATGAGTAAAAATGTTATTTATGCCAAATTTCGCGAACTAAGATTCGAGCGAGCCAACTATTAAAGTTGAGTGGGGGTTAGTGAAACACTCCGTTACAAGAATCACAATTGGGATTGCAGAGGTATAATCTCGACAACTATTGATTCTGCTTGAGTCGCTCCCAAATCTATACAGGGACACTCTGATCTTTTAGCTCGATCGATGAGCTAAGTGGTTTCCTTCCTTCACCTGAGGCTTCAAGTTGAAGGGATCGAGATCTACAGGTCTGTGTCTAGAGTTCGGTGGCCGACCTACACTTTCGATCCATATGGCATGTTGTGATTTTCTCTCCCAACAAACATCATGTCTTAATTAAATTAAAGTTTTTTTTCTTTTGAAATTAATTGTACTCAATCCTTAGAGTTTATAAAAATTATATATATATTTTTTACACACATAAAGTAATATATATTTTAACTAAATGTTAAATATTTCATAAAATACAATTTTTTTGACGACAGTTTGGGAAGCCTCGTGGAAGGCTTATATGTCAAATACAATGTTTTTTATTTCATAAAATACAATTAATTTATCAAGAAATTAAATATATATAAAAATTTTATTAAATTCTATATATAATAGATGTTGTTTATGCAAGGATATGCACAACAGTGTATTTCAGATTGCAGATCGGTCCGGAGGTAGATTG
>NW_019104507.1:366302-408348 GCF_001995035.1 Momordica charantia
CACAAAAAGGTGAGCACTCCGACGATCAAGTCAGTATAGGTCGGATTCCCAGTTTAGTTCGAGGTCAGAAATCATCGTACCTGATCGTGGAGTGAAGTCCTCTACTTATGGGTGGTAGTCCCGCTAATCTCCCGACGGTTACACCTGGTAATCTCGGGACCGACGGTTACACCCGGTAATCTCGRGATCGACGGTTACCCCCGATAATCACGCCTGCTGACAGTAACTCACATCGGCCCCCACCGAGCTTCCCGGTAGGTCGGACCTCGGCCAGGTTCATCTTGGCCCTCATACTTAGCATCTGTCAACGCTAGTGGYGGTGATCTCGGCGGTCCGAGCTGGGGTATGACTCATGGGTCACCTTGGGGCACCAATAGCTGTCCTCCACGTGTCCAGGGTATTCTTTCCCCCAAAGTTTTGATTTTTTATTTCTGAAATGGTTGATGTATCTATGGCTATACMTATTCAAAAGTTTATATAGTGACATATTTTTTCCCAACTATTTTATTTTGAAATCGCTATTTTGACGACTATTTCTCTACTATATCTTTCTTATATTCTTTGGTATTTACATTTGAACAAAAATTTGATCCATTGAATAACAAATATTTTATCATAATCTTTCATTAAATAATTTAGAATAGAGATAATAGTSTGTAATTTTAATCATATGTAGTTTCAAATAATTATCGGATAACAGTTTTAGATATTAAATATTAAAATGAAAATAATCAAAATAATATATCTACTTTGATTAGTATAGTTAAATCACAAAAAAACATTGTATCATGTTTTTTCAAAGTTATAATCGAAATTTACAAAATACTAATTTACTTCTAATAGTGGTAACAACTACAGCAATAGTACACCACCTAGAAGAAAAATAATCTGATATTTATTTTTTTTATTTTATATCATTATAATTTTAATATGTCAATAAATAGTTAATTTTGCAATATTTGTTTAGCCTCAGGTGGAAAAGAATAATTAAAAAATAAAAAATAAAATTTCTCTTCTTTCGCCTAATTTCACCTACTTCATCTCCTATCTTCCCATAATATTTTTCAATATACTATTTTTTTTTTCAATAATTTTGCCTAACGATAAGTTTACATATTACAATAATTAGAGACAAGAAATTACACCTCAGAGGRAAATTTCTAGTTCCTTCCTCTAGGTCTCTAACCCCTGTTTGGAAGCCCGAATTTGTGAAGATTTTGAAATCATAATAATTTTTAAATTATTCCCACTATTTGGTTGGAATTAAAAAAATAGAATAAAAAATAGAATTTGAAATCCAATCCCCTCTAAGTTTGATTTGGTAGGGTTTTAATTGAAAGTTGACCACATTACAATTTTATATAAATGAAAGAAATCAAATTGAATTAAAAAAAAAAAAAACTTGAGATGGAGGTGGTGCTACAATAGTGTATATCAAATAATGAGATGAGAAAAAAAAAGAAAGAAAGAAAATAGAGGATGAGATGAAAAAGGAAATGAAGAAGGAGATGAGATAGAAAGAGAATAAAGAAAATAGAGATTGACCTATAAAAATAAGAAAGAAGGAGAAATGGAGAAGGAGATCAGATAAAAAAGGGAGATAAAGAAAGATGAGGGAGATTAAAAAAAAATAATAATAGAAGGCAACCTAATACGCCTGTGAAAAGAGGTTCGTAAAAAAAGAAAGTACAGTTATTTTCTTCTAATACAGTTGTTAGGATTTTATTTTTAAAAATTATATATAATTACACGCATATAATGGTAAAATAAATACTTTCTTTTCATTTCATGCAATCACTCAAACAAAAAAATTTATTTTTTATTGATTTAAAATCTATCAAAATTTGTTGCGCTACGCAACAAGTAGGAATTTGAAATAATTTCCCTAACTTAAAATTTTGGAATTGACTTTTTTTCTCTATTAAATTTCTCTTTCTAATTTTTTTTTTAAAGTGTAATATGTCAAATAAATTTATCATCAACAACCATACTAAAATATATATATATATAAACTGAAACTTTTTAAACGATAATAGAGATTAATTGAAAAAAGAAACACAAAATAGTGTAGGYTAAACTACATATTTAGTCATTTTATATTTAATCTCATTCAATATATATTTATATCATTATTTAGAAAAATATATAATATATATACTTTTCACCAACTTCAGCATAACTAGTTAATAGTGAAGATACGAGTAATTAACATATACCTCCAATTATGAGGTTGTAAGTTCGATTAGTTAACCTTTTTTATAGGTGGGAAGTTTTAAATTCTCAATCGTCCCTATTATATATATTATATACCTTTCAAAAAAATATTGCAAAAGGTCATAGGTAAGGAGCTAAGTTTTCTTTTATGGGACTCCATATTTTTATATACATAAAATTGGAGAATCAGAATCAAGCTTTAACCAAATTGGCAAAAGAACAAAAAATGAAAAGTCCCCAACCCAATGATCACATGCACAAAAGATGAACAATGAAACTAAAAAAGGAAAAAAAAAATAATAAATTCAACCCACCAAACTAATTGGACATAATTGCAAAAGGAAATAGATTTTCCCTCCATGCCCTTCCATTATCAACCCCAAAGAGGCCCAAAAAGCTGCACCATATCATCAAAAAGGGAAAAAAAATTCACATCTCCCATTGAACTTTTTTATGCATTCTTAGCCCACCAAATGTTTGTAAAAATGATAGCTTGATATGATGTGAGTAACAGAAGCACAACCAAAGTGAGAAAAAAAAAAAAAAAAACTTGCATTGCAAGAAGAAATGATACCCCAAGGACTGCGCATGATTTGTGAGGGAGAAGAAAATGATCAAATTTGCAATTAATTTACCACATTTTGTTGCACTCTTTTAATCTTTGCACCAATCATAATCACACCCATGTGGCCCTCGTGGAGGATAAAAAAAAAGAAAGAAAAAGAAAGAGAGAGGAGAATGGATGTTTATATGTTCTTCTTTTTATTGTTTTATGAACATATTGAGATTGAATAAATTTTATTTTCCTTAAGTTTAATTGAGTGGGTTTTGTATTATGATCAGCTTAAACTTTAAACTTTAATGGGGATTTACAAAGTTTACTTTTTGGATTATTTAGACGAGGTTTTGATACTTGGGCATCTGACACGTAAGTTCGACATCTTAAGCTTGAGAATGTTAAGTCTAGGTAGATATGGATCGGAGAAGTGTATGTTTTGTGTCGCCTAATGTAGTCTGTATTTGGGGTGCACGATAAAATAACTTGGATTTGGGTAGTTTGATTTTGTTTTTAGTTGTTTTTTTTTTCTCTGAAATGTTCAACCCTCTTATACAATTTAGTTATTTATTTATTTTTTTTGACAATTTTGTAGGAGGGATAAATTCGTTTTATTATTTTGTATTATCAAAGTTAAAAACATTTATTTCTAATTTCACCAGATCATTTTTAAAACCATGTTTGAATTAAATTTTCATTGATTCGCTCAATATTAAATTTTCTTAATTTTGTTATTTTTTATTATCAAAGTTAGAAATATAGATGTCTAACAATTACCGAACCATTTTTAAAATCATGTTCAAAATTCATGCTGATTGATTCTATTTAGACCTAAAATTAAAATTTCTAACTTTTTTACTTTTTTTTTTTAATTATCAAATATTATCAAAGTCACAAACATAGATTTCTAATTTGACCAAACCATGTCTAGAACCATTTTTCAAATTCGTGTTGATTCAAAGACATTATCCTTCTAAAAAAACTCAGCTTTATAATTTGACCTAATAATTTTTTAAACCATCTTTCAAATTCATTGTTAACTGAAGATATTTAGTGGAGTGATTTCTCCCCAAAAAAAAAAAAACGAAAGGGATGATGATTGTTAAAAAGAAAAAAAAGTTTGAAAATAGGGAGAGATGAGAGGAGAGATGCCACGAAAGGAGGGGTGTGATTGCCCTTGGGACGGCGTATTGTGTTCGAGTATTTTCCTTTGCTGGTCATTATATTCTTGGAGAAATATGTATAGAAAACTTAAGAAAACACAAAATTAAAAATCTGAACCCAACGTAGGTTGTTTCCTTAAAACAATTTTGTTCYCTTTATGGGGCTCAAGGTTTCATGAACAATTGTCTCTCAGGATAGGACGGATATACCAATCTATGAATGCAGCACTTCACACACAGGACTCAACGAACTCACAGTATTTAAGTATTCGTACAGAGGAAACGAGAGAATTTTGAGGGATAATTTTTCTGTCTTCCAAAACTGAGAAGAATCACATATTTATAGACTATTTGTGGCCATTCAACTAGTCATTTCTTTTCATGTAAAGTTATTATTATTATTTTTTTATAAAAGGACATAACTTTTACAAAAGACGTACCAGTTCATGAAAAGTTGTGATTCTTCAATTTTAACAAAAATAATTTTATTTAAAAAATTCCAACAATCCCCTACATGAATAAATTTTATTTTTAAAAACATGTACGATTACTTATGAAGAATAACTACATCAGGATAAGTAGTCTAAGACTTTGAACTTTCCTTCGTAAAACTATGGAGTTTATATAGCCGATCAGTAGTTAAAGAACTTTGAATTGTCAACTTTTTAAGAGTAAATCAAATCCATAATAGTTACATAGATATTCTTCGAAATACTAATGGTTCTCATGTTTGTATTCATTTTGGCTTTGAATACCGCCTGGTTTCATGAGTGTTTTTAGAGAATTCAGCCTTGAAAAATTCTCATAGAAGCGGCCCTTCACACCCACATAGGTGACTTCTTTAAAGAGTATCCTAGCAATACCCCACTCTTATAAAAGAGCTAAAGAGTCATTAAAAGCATATCTTAACCTCATCCGTTTCCAGGTTAGCACTAATTTTTATAATAGGAACGGTTAGGAATTTATAATTCCTTTTCTAGTGCTCCTCTGAGTTGTATACATAAATTTGTTTTCCTTTTTGAACCTAGATCTTGGGATCTCCAGTCAGCTAGGTTGGGTTACCATTATGTCAACTCTTATATTTTAGGCTTCAAACCCATTCCTATTGAAGACAATTTCACTTGCTCTCTTGCCAAAGCTTTCATAAGCGGATCCGCAATATTATCCTTTGATTTCACATAATCAATTGATTTAATTCCATTAGAGAGCAATTGTCTTATGGTATTATGTCGTCGACGTATATGTCGAGACTTACCATTATACATTAAGAATTGCACTTGATTTCATATTACATTGAATATGATAATCCCACCCTTGGATTTTGCATCATTAGTATCAAAAATCCAATTTTCGTTACTTTATCCTCAAACTATGATTGCAACCCATTATTTTGAATACTTTTAATATCCGTAATATCGTCACTTCCCAATAATCGTTTCCAAGATTATTTGCAAATCTTCTAAATTTACTCAGTGCATATGCTAAGTCCGACCGTGAGCAATTTGTAAGATTCATTAGACTGCCAACTACACACAATACTTCAATTATGAAATACTACATCCAATATCTTTTAGATAAATGGAAGTTTACATCAATGACAGCCTGTTAGACTTAGTTAAGAGTATTTTTCGCTTTTGTAAGGCATCCATACAATTTCAAATATTTATATTAAGACCTTTCCACAACTTCATATTCATACTTTAAAGTACATCATTCATAACAAGAATGTTCTAATTACAAAAGCAATTTGGATATTTAACTATATATCCAGTTCAAGCATTTAACCATGCTRCTAAACTTAATTTCATATAAATATGAAACTATCATAGAGTAATTACTCAACACATAATTACATCCACGCTCATTCACAAGAATGAAACCACAACTCTCATGAATCAATAAACTCGAGATGTGTAGACAATATATCCAATATCGAACCATGCGATATATACCAATACCATCAAAGTATATATATATTTACATATTGTCAACACAAAATATGGAATAACCCACTAAATATTTGTATAGAGGAAAGGAGAGAATTTTGAGGGATGATTTTTCTGTCTTCCAAAACTGAGAAGAACCACGTATTTATAGACTACTTGTGGCCATTCAAATAGTCATATCTTTTCATGTAAAGTTATGTTTTTTTTTTTATAAAATGACATAACCTTTACAAAAGATGTACCAATTCATGAAAAGTTGTAATTCTTCAATTTTAACAAAAATAATTTTATTCAAAAAATTCCAACATATATTGCTTAGTCTAGGAAACGAATCTCAATTATAGGGATATCAACTAGCGTAACACGATATCTATTTTGAACAGAAAAAAAAAGGAAAGGTGTGATTGATCAAAAAAATTGATTTGGGGTGATTAAGCTAAGATGGATACCCACGGGAGCAAAACCCATCATTTTAGATTTATCTATTTCTGATACTTTTTTAGACATCAAAATTTGTTGGGATTGGTGGAGTCAAAACGACGTTGGATCAAGTCGGGACGCGTCATAATTGAAGCAGGATGAAAACAAGGGAGAAGTGGGACGCTGCAGTCCACTTGGGCTGAGAAGACAGTGCCGCGGCACTAGGAGATAGCGCCTCGGTGCTGTCCTGGTTGGTGCACTGGCGTAGTTTTCCGACCGTAGCGCCATGGCGCCGGGGATAGTGCCATGGGCGTTGTTTCAATGCCTATATAAATGCAGTTTCCGGTTTAAGGTTTCTCAGCCGAAAAAGGGTTATTGTCCAGCTGATTTTGAGTTGTTTTTTAGAGGGTTTCGTGGCAGTTTCAAGGGAGAAGCACGGACATAGGCAGAAGCATTAAAGCTCATCAAGATCAACACATTCGGAGTAATTAGATTTTGATTATTGTGAGTTTTTCATTTCTGTTCCTAAGTATTAATTGTGTAAGAAGTTAGGGGACTTTTGTTGAGATCTCTAGAGATATTTTGGGGAATGTTATTGTATCTAATCCTAAACTTTTATTTACTGTTTTCTTTCTATTTGCATATTTGTTGTTGTGTTGGATATTTTATGTGGGAGGAGAAATTATTTACGTCAATCAATTTCTCAACAAAATTATTAAAAAGAAAATATAAATTTATTTTGTAAAATGTATGTTTTCTTTTAATAAATTCAAAAGAAATTTGGAGCCTGAGTATATTTTTGTGGGATTTTCTTATTCGTCCTATAATACACAAATGAATCCATTTTCAAAACAGAACGAAATGTTTTTAAGAATGAGTAATGTATTTTCGAGGAGTTTTAACTCCAAAGCAAGTGCACGAAAATCTTTTTAGATGTTTGTTATATTAAATCCATCACTACTTGAAAAGAATAAAAATAAAATCTTTACAATTTCAAACCCATCACTATTGTTTTAAAATAAAAAATTAAAAATAAAGAACGGAGATTAGAAATTTGGGTGATGCATTTATTTTAGGATATCTGGAACAAATTTCTAATTTTAAAATTATAATATTAAAATTATAAATATTTTCTTTTCTTTTCTTTTATCTAAAATTATTTTACTTTTAGATATAAATTGTTGTGAATATTAAAATTTTGAAATCAGAGAAGCCTTTCAATAATTTCATTTATATCGTTGCATATCTTTATAAGTGTCTAATATTATTTGAATTAAGAAACAAAAAAACCTTTTAATAATTTTATTCATATATATATTTTTAATATCTATCAAAATTGACACTACTCATATTTTAGATATAATTATCGTCAATATAAACTTAGTTGAGCCGTAGTTGATACAGTATGTCCAACGAAGACACTACAAAATTTAAAGCTTTCAGCGACGAAATTTAATCAAGTTTGTAAATTCTGAAATTTTATGCTTATTCGATTTTATATTTGAAAGAATTAAAAAATTGTATACATATGACAAAAGAATTTTCAGGCCGCCGATGTTACTCTGACGCCAACTGATGTTGTCATTTTATTAAGCAAAAAATGTGACGAAAAAACCCTTAAGTGAAAACCAAGTTCCTATTTTAACAACCATCTCGCTGGAAATATTACAGCATTCCCTATGATCATTATCTTCTATGGCTTCTTTCTTTATTTTATTTTATTTTTTTAAAGAAATTACACTATATAGCATATATTTTTTGAAAAAAAAAATTTAGAAATTAGAAAGAAAAAGAAAAATTATAGTGAGAAAAAATTTAAAGATAAAAAAAAGATTTGAAATATACTATTTAGTGAAAATAAATAAATAAAAAGATAAATAAAAGTTACAGTGAAAGATAATTGAACGAGAGAATGAGATACAATTTTTAGAGGAAAAACAGATTAAATAAGAAAAATAAAAGTTTTAAAAAACTAAATTGTAGAGCGAGAAAATATTAACTTTTTAGAGAGAAAAATGAGAGTGATCTTTAGAAAAAAAATAAAAGATACATAAAGATGAAAATTTTGGAGAAAGAAAAATAATAATAAAAATTTAAAATATAAAAATTTTAGTGAGAGAAAAATAAATTTTGTAGAAAGGAATTTAGGTGAAAAAAATTTATAGTGAGAATAAATTTTGTTAAAGATAAATATGAGAAAGAAAAAAAAAGTTGAGTATTAAAAGAAAAAATTAGATTTTGAAAAACAGATATCAGGTTTTGAAACCAAAAACAGAAAATTGAATGAATTACCGAATGCAGTTTTTAAAAAATTAAAAACCAAAAAACAAAAAACGGAATGGTCATCAAACATACCATAAATCAGTGTGGGCCAAAATCAATTATTCACATAATCCAATAATTTACTCCTTAATATATTCTAACTAAAGAATGAACTTTATTACAAAATATTTTTCATTTCATTTCAACCGTACAAATGAATATAACAGACAAGCCAAAAACACATATAAGTTAACAGCAAAACATGAGTACAAGAGCATAAAAATAATCTCATTATAACAGCAACCATTATAACATAAACTTATATGGAGATATAATTATATCCTGTTACCATTATAACATAAACTTATATGAAGATATAAACTATATTAGGAAATGAAGTTCAGATAAACTTATTATGAGCTATAAAGTATATACGGCTATATCTCACTATAATTAACAAACTAAACAAATAAACAACATAATCAAATAACATACTAGTATATGTTAAAAAAATCCATAGACTAGGATAATCCCCTATATTGAAAAAATGTTCTTAACAATACCCCAAAATCGAACACCTAAAATCAGAAATCAGAAACAAACTTAGAAGTTATAAAATGTAAACGATAGAAAACAGGCTATCAAACAATGGTGAAAAACAAGCGAATTGAAAATGTGCTGCTGGAGACGGAAACGATAGAAAATGAAGAAGACAAGGGTACGACCTGCAGAAAACAATGGTGAAAAGCGAGAGGGCTGTTGCTGGCGAGGGAACGGAGAAAACGAAGAAGACTGTCAGAAAAAATGGTGTTTCCTATGAAGAAGATGAAGAAATTGGCGACGGGTAGTTGTTTTTTGATGAAGAAGACGACAAGATTTTGTTATTTGGGTATTTTTTATTTTAGGAAAGTGAAAAGTTGAGATTTAAAATTTAACCTCCCAAATCAACCATTTTAAATTTGCATAATTTAATAATATTTAAATGTATATAGAAATGATATATTTCTAAATTGTTGATTGGTTTCATCTTAAAGGGTCTAAACAAAAGTGTACATTTGGTAGAATGAATCCCTAATTATAATATCTAAAATGTCTATCAATGAACTATCTTATTATTCAATCTTTGCAAAAAGATTATGAAACCTACCAATGACGAAAGAATTTTCAGGCCACCCCCGATGTTGCTCCATTGTTGACGCCCCTCATTCCGTACCATCAAACATATATCAATATAAATAAATTTACTACTTTATTCTAATTTCCATAATTCATTCTCTCTAATTTCCTTACATCCTGATGTGGAAGAAGGACATGTCAATGTTGATAGTCATGAATCGGGTGATGTTCTTTGTAAAGACGATTGTCATGGTCCAAATTTGAAGAAGAGTGTTTTGGTAGTTTTTTTTTAAAAACAAGTTGAATTGTGGCAAATATTATGCTCATTCTTGTGCTAAAGATAGTAGAAGCTTAAGTTATTTAAATAATCAGAAGATTAGTCTTATAGCTGGACTTAATGTTGGGTTAACATTTATTCTTTTGGTTGGATTATTGTTTTTTTGCAAGGTAACTATAAAGGCTACACGTGCATAGTCTTTGTAGATGTTGCAGGTGAAGTTGTTATTTAATTAACTAGAACATTATATATCTGATAAAGAGTATATATTTAATATACATTGTATATTTTTTATATACAGTATATATACAGTATATACTCGATATATACAATATATACTCGATATACAAGTGGATAATATTTCAGTAATAACATAAATGTCTATAGTACATGGATAAGGTCGGGTAACACTATGATACGACTCACTTTGTAATAGTTACAAACGACTTTATTCAGGTCATTCATGTAGAGACATGCGAAGTGGGAGCATCCTATACAATGGGTTTGTATAAGACCAAACCACGAAATAATTAATCATTGGCTTTAACACCATTAGTGAATAGATTGTTATCTCCTAAGATGACCAGGTAACTCGATCTTAATCCTGAACGAGTTATGGACTCCTACCTATAAGGGATCGTCCTTTGATTTGTATGAGTGAAAGTGATCCAGATTGCCGACTTAATAATCCTATCATTTTGGGACGAGACCGAGTGGGAAGCTGAGAACATAACTACGCAAGATGGAATTCACTCCTTCCCGACTTCAGGGAAATAGATGAGTGTTCCCTTACATGCTGACTCCGGAATTTGAACAAGGGGCCCCACCCTCTCACTAGCCCAAGAGGGACTTCCGGTTATTGGTCGGACAATGACCGCGTTGTTCATTAGAGGAACAGTGGTATTTCAGGAGCAAGATGTAACTTAGGGGTAAAACGATAATTTGACCTAGTTAGAGTTATGAGCACTTGTGAAGGATCGACTACCGTCAATGGTCAATTTCCGTGGACACGAAATATTCTGTAGTGACAATAGTGTAGATGCAGATCTTTAGTGGAATGATCTGCAGTTAAGGAATGTTAGTTAATTTGGTTAATGACTTTAATCAATTAACCTCGTATTGTTGGAGCTTCTGATCTGTAGGTCTATTAGGTCTCCTTGTTAGCTCACAACGGGTAAAACGAGAATCAAGATTTTGAAAGAATTTGAAATGTTCAAATTATATATCAAGGAATGCATATAATGTATATTATGATACATTATATATATAGTTTATATTTTAATAAAGATTTAATAATTATAAGTACGAGAGAAATATTTGGATAGGATTCAAATAATTAATATGAATTGGATTCATATTAAAACTATTGGTTATACCAGAGATGCATTTGAATATGATTCAAATATATAGTTTTAATTAAATATGTAATATTTAAATAATTAATCGTTATTTATTTATTTATTTAATTAATATTTTGATTTAAGTTAATTAATTATTAATTAAATTTATTATTTATTATTTATTATTTATTAATTAGATTAATAATTAATAAGTAAATTAATTAATTGTTAATTAATTTGTTTATTATAAATTAAATTAAAAGAAGAAAATATCTTGATGGTCTTAGGATTTCACYTAGATTCAGGAGAAGATATCATATATCAAAATTTTCTGTCCCTATAAATATACTGAATCTTAAGGGTAGGCTAAAAAAAATTCTCTCAACTCTCTTATTCTCTCAATCTCTTACAATTGGATCCCACAATCCAAATTTTCGATCAAGACACTTGAAGATCAAGTGGTGTTGTTTCATTGGGATTACATGAAGAATAGTCTTCAAATGTAAAATCCAGCATTGTCCATGTTTTATATTTTTCTGTGTTTTAAATTTCAAAAGAAATTCAAGAACGCGTTCTACTGCTTCCGCTCCGGGATTCACATCCCCTTCAGGTTAGTGTTAGAATGACTAATGTCGCTCAATTTTGGGAGATAATGGGTCATATAACTGAAGTATTTATTTACTGGAGAATCATCAGAAATGGTGAATATTTTTTGTTATGACATGATGTGTTTGGTCCTTATTACAAGTCAAATTAACCTCTTGTGCTTTAGGAAAAAAATGATGTTCTACTCCTCGACCATGTCAAAAAAATTGAAAAGGGGAAGCATTGGGTGGATGGTTTTCATATGGGAGAGACAAAAGCAATACTACCCCTATGGAGCTTGTCATTGCGATGAAATAAACAAAGAGACTTCGGAGAGTGGGAGTAGGCATTGCCGAACTACTATAAAGTTCTCGATGTCCTCTCCTTCCTCTCTTTTTTTAATTTCCTAACATTTTAGTTGAAGTTGTAATATCATTAACTTGTTGAGCTATACTCAGGTAGGTGCCAACCATTTTTAAATTTAAGAGTTTTTGTACATGTAAAATAGTTTCCTAGGTACACTATATATATATATTTTTTTGGTACCACAAATATGAGCTAGGGGATTTGAACCTCCAAAATTTGGACGGAATAGATGTGATTTAATACTTTTAAGTGTACCCATCATCTAACATTTGATTGAACTATGCTCATATGTTGGCAGAAGATACACTTTGCTGGCAGTGTAGGGTGTTTGAGCCGTATTGAACACAACATTTATTAGATTTATTATAGTTGTCTCATTTTATTTTATTTTATTTTTTTATTACTTAGGAGTCGGCGACCCTTTGACCTTTTTGCCCTTATACTGGAATATGCATATTGTCCTCATACCTGTACATCTGCAAGGGGTCATTGTTTGGTGGAGTTGCGTTTCTTCTGATTTGAACTCAAGACCTCAGGATCTTCCTTGAAGTCCGAAGATCCCTTGAGAACATAATTGTCGCATTTTATACGTTATGAAAAACATTACTTAACAAAAACCTGCCAACATGAGCATTAGTTCAATCATTATGATATTATAATTCTATCAAATTTACACAAAATACAAAATATGCCTCACCAAATTTATCAATATAGCTTATTCGGTGCTCAAAATTGCTCTCGGCAGAAATTTTGAGCCTCGCTCTAATATTAGTGGGTGAAAATTTAAAAGATCTTAAGAGTCATAACTTTTTCCTCACACGAGTCATAAAAAAAAATACAAAACAAAAATAAAGAAAGTAAAAGATAAGAAATAGAGATTTAAATAGGGTTTTTAAAATGGAAAAGTCTTACTCATCCCACTGTAGTTTATTTGGTAAATTTATTTTTCTTCACTTATCTAACTAGATATKGTTTCTCGGTTAGGTCTTACACGAACTTGAAGATGACAAGAACCATTGATTCCAACTAATTAATTATCGAGCTTCTTGTTGGGTCAGTGTGTAAAACATTCATTCTATCATTGTAGTCATAGTGTAGTATTTGTATAAAATTTGTAATTTACAAATTTGATCATACTTAGTTTGTATATGAATRCTTTGATCTTATTATATACAACTTTATTACATTTTAGAATATACATGCATAGATAATTTCTTCGAAATGTGTACAATATTATTAAATCTATTTTTCGACAGTCATAAATTGTCATATATAAACTTTTCTTGATGTTGCAAACCTTTATTAAACACAAATTGTGACAAAAAATTGTCATTAATTAACCAATTGTCATATATAAGATTTTCATGATGGTTAAAATAATTACTACTAGAAAATTGAGTTTTTGTGACGCTTATGAATAATAAAATACTGTTGAAAATTATTAGAAAATGTCATGAAAGGTAAAAAACGCGTTTTTGGCGGGAAAAAAAACGGAGATTTTCAGTTTTTGGCTTTTCGTGACGTTTTTTAATCGTCACGAAAAGTTTGGCAAAAAGTTCGTATTTCGTGACGTTTAAAAAACGTCACAAAAGGGTGAGGCGCGTTTTTGGCGGGAAAAGACGGAGTGTTCCGAATTTTTGACTTTTTGTGACGTTTTTTCTAATCGTCACAAAAAGTTGAAAGAAAACATGTTTTTCCGTGATGTTTTATAAATGTCATAAAATGAAGAGGTGCTTTTTTGCGGGAAAAGACGGAGTTCTACAGATTTCTGGCTTCGTCACGATGTTTGAAAAACTGTTAATTTTTTACCATGGTGCCTCACATATTACCTCACTAAAGGAGGTTAATCTTTGTTCTAACCGATTAACCACCCCTTCCAAATGTTCTGTAACTGGTTTTTGGGAGTTACCTACTATTTTTAGCAGCAAGCTCTCTAAAGAATTGGTGATTGTAATTTTTCATTTTGGTCTTGAAAATAAAATACTCTCTCTGATCTTGTACAGTGGATGTAGAACTCTCTTGGTCGAACCACTTAAAATTTGTGTGTTCTTTCTCTAATTCTCTGATATATGATTTGTATTAAATTTCTGAGATTCTGTTTTCTTCCCAAATTTGGTTCAACAAAAACGTCATGAAAAGTTATTTTTCGTGATGTTTAAGAATCGTCACGAAAAGGTGAGGCTCATTTTTTGCAGGAAAACCATATTGTTTTAGTTTTTTTGTGACATTGAAAAAAAATCACAAAAAGTTGGAAATATAAAACTTATTGTGACGTTTGAGAAACATCTTGAAAATGTGAGGCTCATTTTTTGCAGGAAAACTGGATGTTTTTGCTTTTCGTGAGTTGGAAAATTATATTTTTAGTGATGTTTAAAAAACGTCACGAAAGGGTCATAAAATTTCGAGATTTTATTAAACTTAAAAAACATCACAAAAGGTTTTACACTGTATGTTTTCTATTTCGATCTTTATATTTGTGGATGAAGTGAGATTGTTTTATGTTTTGTGGTTATTATGAATTTTTGTTAGTTTGTTTAGCTTCAAATGAGTCTCATGTATTTACCCAACTTGTACTGTCATATGTTTTCAAGTTAAATAACTGTTTCATGAAGAATTTGACCAAGTCTGTGAAGGTCACATGAATTGACTCTATGGACAAGTTGAGACGAATGTAAGTGAAGAATATAGTTTTACGTACCTAAAAATGAGGCAGGAGGTTTCGATTTATAGGTTGGCTTCCGATAGAACCTTCGACAGTTTTCACGACCACGAATGAATGAGAGACGACATCCTTACTCTCACCCCACACCATTATCATCTATACTCTATATAGAATTCTCTCCCTCTAATATATATTTTCAAATTTCTAACTTTTTAAAAACAAAAAATTAAAAGTAATTACCAAAATAGATATTTATAGATGCAAATTTTTTATACTTCATGACGATTTTTTAACATCACGGAAGGTCATAAAATTTCGAGATTTCATGAAACTTAAAAAAATCAATATGTATCTCGACCATCTCCAGTAGTTCACCTCGAACTCCACGAAGATCCAAGCTATCATCACTTACATGTGTGAGTTAGGTGTGAGTCATTATGTTGACTCATCACTGTTAAGCTATCAAGATACATTGAGTTGAGTTATTTAGTTTTAATTTTGTTCTTGTTCGTTTATGTAAATTAAATTTCTAGATTTTGAGAAAATATTTAAATAATAAAATTTGATAGGAATAATAACTACAGACAATTGAAAATCTTTATTTTTTACTCTTTAATTTTATCTATATATTTCGATATACCAAAATGGTTGATAATTTTTTTTCCTTCAATCCAAAAATATTTAATTAAGACTTAGGAATTGAAAATATTGAGGGAAAAAATTAGTAATTTTGTTTGAATTTATAAATTAGAAAAAAAAGGAAAGAAATAGGAAATCAAAACCCTATCTTTCTTTCCTTCTCCCTTGTGTTTTCATCCCAACACGATTTCTCTCCCCATTCGACTACCTTCTCCCTCATTTCTCTCCCCTTTCGCTAGTCATCACCATCTCGCTCACTATCGTTACTCAACCTGCGCCTCACATCGACAATGGCAACAACCTACTCTTGTGAGATGTGCGGCCGCACGGCTTCTCACTCACTCAGTTGGATCTCTCTTATTCTTCTCTCAGTTTGATGGATCATGTTGCTTTTTTATTTTTAGTTGCAATTTTTGGGGATTTTTATGTTTTCCCTTTCTGATAGACCTAAGATCTTTGATGGGTTTGTGGAATTTTTTGAATCTCGCTTAGTTGTTCAATTTTCTGAGTTTCTAAGCTGGTTCTTGCTTTAGCAAACATGATGTAAGATAGGGATAGTGGGTGAAAAAATAACTTCTCACAATTTTTGTTCAAAACCCATTTTCGGAATTTTGGGATTTTTTTGAGTTTTGTGAGGTCATTATCGGTGATGTATTCCAAAATTACATTTTTGTGGATATGGATGCCTTGTCGGATTAGAAAACTTAGGGGATTTAGATTTTAAATGAGAATGATGGAGCCCCAAGGATTTTAAATCATAATCCAATCATTTACAGGTGATCAAATAAAAAAGTGCCCTCAAGGTGTTCGACGTAAAGCCTGTGAGACAATCGAAGGGACAACTATATCCTTGTGCTTGTTGGAGAAGTTGTCTTGTTTGGTGAGATTAGTCTAAAGCATGTCCAGTCACCAGTTCTAGCTCCTAGATATTTGGTTGTCCTACAATGTCATTTAGTTGATGACAAACTCTTTAAGACAAATTGATTTTTATTATGGTTTACAGATTGATAATTATGATGGTTTATATATTCTAAATTCAATGACTATTGTAAATGTTATAAAAAGCCTTATAACAATAGGGAAGTTGGCACCTCTAGTTAGTTTGTAATTTGTATTCTATACTTTCAATTGAGTATGTTTGCTGCATATGTTTCACTGATATTTTCTTTTTGGTTTTGGTCCAGTCATAACTCATTGGCTATTTTTCCTTACATCTTTGTTCTCCATATCTCCTTATACTCCCCTAAGATTATTAATTGCAGTTTGGATCTTTATGCTAAATTAATACATAACATTCATTGGTGATCTTTCTTTCATAACAAGTTTTGATTTTTTGATTCTGACAAGAGAAGTTGATTTATATCTCATGCACTTCTTCAATGGAATTTTCAAATTTATTTATTGATACACCGAGATTGATCTCTATTTGGTCGACAATAACTTCTGATTGCCCAAATATCATGCTCAATATGAACATGTTTTTGCTAATACCTTGTCTCCAAATTTTTTCTACTTCAATTTGATGGTTTCATTGATTTGGATACGCTGAATCTTCAAGGAGATGGAAGATGCTATACATCCATCGTAAGTTTTTTTCTCCTTCAGATAATCTGAATGTAAATGATAAACGAGATAAAGCATAATCTTCTTCGAGAACAAGATAAAGAAATAGCAACTTGCAAGGTTACATTTTTTTGTAGAAGTCCTACATTTCTTCCTTTCTTATTGTGCATTGATTTTACATTTTGCTTACATATAATAATGGATAAATTTGAAGCTTAGATAGTTTGTGAAGCATTCAAATTATGAACAATTTGGTGAATTTATGTTTTGGTTTCGTGAAGCAAAGTTGCTCTAACAATGGAAAAATTTGGCTTAAAGAATCATTTGTGTTTGTTGTCAGGCTCTAATCGCGCTTGTTTTGTTGGGATCTTTGTTTGGTCGTTATGTTGGTTGTTTTATCAAATTATTAAGTAAGTTGATATGGAAGACTATGAACGTTGATTATTTGTAGTGTTGTAGAAGATTAATGTACGTTTTCAATCATTGTGATACTTGTTTAATTCTGATATTTTATGATATATTACTAAAGGATGTAGAAGAAGTATACGTAGGATGGTTTTTGTCTAATCAATTTTGTTCTGTTGGGATCTGTATTTGCAAAGATTACTATTGTGATAGGCTTCTAGTGCGTTAATTTAAGAATGTTAATTGAATTTTTTCTTGTACAATGTGGAAAATATAATTATCTTCACGATCTTTTGCACTTTTTAATAGATAGACTCGTTCTTTTAGAAGTGACTTTCTTCCCTTATCTATCTTTGGTTATTCATTTATCTAACTTGGGTATTGTTTTTTCATTAGATCTTTCATGAACCCGAAAAAGTCGACAATTAGGGATGCAACTAATTGATGGATGAGCTTCCTTGTTGAGGTTGGTGTGTGAGACTTGTTTAATTCTATAATTTGTGTTTGTAGGAATTTGAACATGTTTAATATAATATACTAGCAAGTCCGAGAATACTTTGTTCCTACTATATTTCAACTTTGTTATCTAAATTAATGTATTTGCGATTTCGATCGACAATTTAATTAAATGATATTTAAATATTACGCGACGTCTGCAAGCAAAATCAAATATATTTTCAATGATTTTTTTTATCGTCACAAAATAAAATAATTCGTGACGTTTTTAAATCATCACAAAAGTGTTTTGTGACGATTTTTAAACGTCATGAAATCTTTTTTTTTTGGTGACGTTTAAAAAACGTCACAAAAGGATGTAATGTGACCTTTTCTTGCTACTTAATGTCTTTCCATGATGTTGTATAACCGTCACAAAATGAAATGCCGTTATGGTTACTCATTTACAGTGACGTTTTTTAAACGTCACGAAAAGTCTTAATCATGACGGTCTTAAAACGTCACGAAATCATTTTTCATGACGTTTAAAAAACGTCGTAGAAGCCTACATTTTGTATGATAGTCTTTAACTGTCACGTGTGCTAATTTTCGTGATGTTTTTTAAACGTCACGTATACCTTTCGTGATGGGTGACAGTGTCAAAAACGTCACGAAAGGTTTTTGTGACGTTTAAAAAACGTCATGAAAACTAAATTTCTACTAGTGAATTGTCAATATAAAGGTATTCATGTGACAATTAAAAATTATCAATATAAAAATTTTCATGACAGTTAAAACTGCCAATATTGATCTTTAAAACTATCACTATTAAAATTTTCGTGACAATTATATATAGTCATTATTTTTTTTTTCTTGACGTTTGTATAAACAATCAATAAAAAATATTTCATTTTGATTATAAACTGTCGCTAAAAAACATTTCATGACAATTATAAAATGTTGTTAATTAACAAACATTTTGTGACAATTATAAACTGTCGTCATTAAGTTTTTGTTGACGGGAGAGCACAATTTTTGCTTCATTAAGTAATAGTTATAAACAATCATCAAATGAGTAATTTGTGACATTTTAAAATTGTGGTGGATTATCCATTCATGGCAACTTATAACTATCGTTGTAATTGTGGACCCCTAAATTTGTCCGGTATTCCATTTCATCATTCTTTTTTACTTAATTTATAGTAATTTTCTTTTTATATTTTGTGGGAAATATTTTCTTTTTTTTTTGTTTGTTTTATAAAAAAAAAGAAAAAAAAAGTATTTGGTTTAAATATCGATTTCCTTATTATTTTTAGAATCAAATCATTTTTAATAAAATAAAAAAATAACAAAATCATAAATATTTCTTTTATTAAATTTTCCATTTCAAAATCATAAATATTTCTTTTATTAAATGTGAATTTCCATTTTTTCTCAAAATAAAATCTTTTCAATAAAATAAAACAAAATCCTACTCATATGGAAAAGTTTTAAATTTGATTTAACATAATTTGGGTAAAAATCAAAATTTGTAATAAAATCATAAGATTTGATTGATTGTGTAATGAATGAAAATATTTTTTCCATTTGTAAATTAGAGTTTTGAAACAATATAAATAGGAGCTAAGTGGCTAGGTTTAGCGGGATGGAGAAATTATTACAAAGGGAGGTCTATTACTCTCATTTTTTGCACTCTCTCAAGGTTTGCTTCGTTTCGTTTTTCTTTTTCTTTATTCCTTGCTTTATTCACAAATTCTCTCTCACCACTTCCTACTCATTCTTCACAATCTATCACACGGTATGTCACTCGCTCTCTACTTTTTTTTCTTTTTTCTCTTATACTCACCTAACTTCTTTTATCTTATTCCATTCCATTTGGTTACTTTTGTTTTATTTTCTTCATTTTTTGTCTCCTTATTCATTTTCTCAAAAAGTTTGCTCTATAAACTATTTCCACCACAACTTTCTTCTTCATCATTTGACTTGCGACACATTTGAATAAGAATGCAAAAATCGGTGTTTTGTAAGACCATGTTGTTATCGAATAAAGTAGATTGATATACTTCCTGATATATTGTTTGTCTACCTATGTTCCAAACATAAGTTTAATTCTTTCGACATTATTTTCGGGATATGTTTCTTTCTTTATTTTGTTTCGCCTTGTTCTTATTTTATCTCTATTGCTAATTTCATATCATGGTTGCTTGAGCTATTTGTAACATGTGATTTTATTGATTATCTTTTTAACATGTTTATTTTGATTACATGTATGATATTTGAAAAATGTATATAATATTGTACAATAAATGTTATTTTTCTTAATTTTATTAAATATCTTCAACTAAAAATTTGGTAATGAAAAGTCCCAACGATGGAACCTTGAAATGTTCGGGAGGCTGATGTTCTTGGATTCTTGATGGTAAAGATCAATATCTCGGGAGGTCAAGGTTTGATTTTTAATACGTTTCCTAAAAAAAAATATGTAATTTTAATCAATATGGTTTAAAAAAAAACATTTATCTGAGAAAATATCTTTTTATAAATGCATTTCCTCCTAATAAGCCCAAGACTTTTAAAAACACTTATGATATTTTAAAAAAATAACAAATCAAATCTTTGTCATTAATATTTTTCCTAAAAAATTCCTATGATGGAAACGAGAAATTCGAAAGGTGGATTCTTTAATACTCTCGAGGTGATGAATTTATTTTGGGAGGCCGAATTAAATTCAAATAAACAAAATTTTCTTAATGACTTTAGGCCACTCATAATTATTGTTCATTATTTACCTTGTGAATAATGATCAATAAAACATGAGACATTTAAAAATAAAAATAAAATTCTTTTCTTTGAAGGCCATTTTCTTGAAAATAATATGAAAAATAAATTATCGTTTGTTGAACGAGTGCTGTGGGGTGCTAATACCTTCCCCATACACAAAAGACCCCCGAACCCATATCTTTTTGGTGCAGACCAACTTATCCATGCATTTTGGTGGCCAGTCACACCCTATAAATAAAGACTGGTGACGACTCCATTTTTCTCGTCTCGGGAAGAAAGTTGGCCGCTCTACGTCGCAAACCCGTAGCGACAGTAATTATATTAATGATAGTTTTTCAATAACTGTCACGTTCTCATTTTTCTTGATGCCTTAATCCATGACAGTTTTTACTATATTAAATGGGTAATACATGGGTTTAGGAATAGTAGATAACACATATTTTGATAAGAATAATGTCTCATCTTTGTAGAACATAGATCAATCAATCATTCTATAAGTTCTTCAAACATGAACACTATTTGATTTTCTTCTTCCACGTGTCAAAAGAAGATAAGTAAGTAACAATAATATAAGGAATAAGAGATAAGAATAAAAAAAAACCTTAACATGCACCATACAGGGATTATACTGGTTTGTCTCAATCTTGAAAATTACGTTTAGTCTTCTACAAAAGTAGATTTTACTATAGTTGGAATATTACAATTGAGAATCTCACTCAAGATAACACTATTCTAAGTACTACTAATGGCTACCTTAAGATTACACAATTGAAAATAATCTTACTAAACCCACGGGATACTGATGATAGAACAGAATCGTGTGATTACAAGAAGATCTCTTAAGTTTAGGGGCACATGATTCTGTTATATCATCAGTATCCCGTGGGTTTAGTAAGATTATTTTCAATAGTGTAATCTTAAGATAACTATTAGTAGGAATACTTAGAGAAGAAATTGATTTTTGTATGAGGAATGGTTGCTTACGAAAGATGAAAAAGAGAAGATTGATTCTTTGTGCTAGAAAAGCTCTGATACCATGAAATAACTCTTAATTTGTTTTCCTAATTTGTGTTGTATATTTTTCATAAAGGATGATTGTATTACCATGTTTAGGCAAGGGCTGATATATATATATAAATGAGCTTGCACTTATGGTTTCATATTATTGAAAATAAAACTATCATCTTGTCATTACTTATGGTATCAGAGCTGTTGACATTTTTCCTTTACTGTCCTTGTATTTCGGAAATGACGGATTGATATATTTGTTGTGCTGGATTATTGGAGGTTGAGGTGGCTGGACGCGTGTGATTACGATAAGATCTCTTAAATTTAGGGGCACACGATTATGTTCTATGATCATCTGACACTCTTTTTCATACACTGTTTACAACAACGACTCATGTCTCTTTTATTTGGATTTAATACAAATAAAATTTTAACAAAATGGTTATATTTATAGAAAGCCAATATCTTAATAATCCTTATAAGAAAGCAATATCTTACTTCTTTTAGAAATTCACAGTAGTGTTGAAAATCCTTTTCCTCGCAAGACACGGATGATAAATAAAACTTTATAGGAAGCCAGATATCTTTGTCCTTATAAGGAAACAATATCATAATCTTTATAATAAATCAATATCCTACTCCTTGTAGGAATTCGTAGTATAGTGTTGAAAATTCATTTTCTCATAGGATACGAATCTCCTGTTTTCGTTCTATTATCCCAACAGAGCCATCCGTGAAAGGTTTTTCCTTTTTCCACTCTATTTTAGCTCCAAGTTCCCTATGTTTCTCAAGTTGCATCTAGAACTACTCTGGATATACTATCCATACGCCATTTCAGAAAGGATCTATGTTTGTATGATCACATAGAGAGGGTTGTCAAGGTGAACAAACTCTTTCGTATTTTGCCTCTAAGTTATCTACCTAAAAACATCATATTACATAGATGTGTTGCTTATGAACTATGAACCTCCTCACTTTTAGTTATTATAGAACTCTCGTTGCAACCTCAATAAAAATGATTATTATAAACTTTTAATAAGGACAAAAATGTAAATGGAGATGACCAAATTAACAATCGTGTCTCTTGAAGAGATGCATCCAATACACAATCGTCTCTGAAAGAGAATGCACAATGAAGATGAGACATGTGAGGATCGAACAATGAAGATGAGGGTGAGGGCATAGAAAGTGAGGCATTGAAGCACAAGCCAGTTTACTACTTGACTTACACACTAAATAATATTTAATTAAAATCCAGGGGAGCACGTGCTCCCTCTAGTCCTTTCGTGGATCCGTCCTTATGTACCTGCCTTCCTTAATTACTACCTTTGTCAAAAAAGAAAGTTTCATAAAAATTAAAAAAAAAATCAATCAATCAAGATGAGATTGTTTTCCTATAAAGTGACAACTACTTTTACTATTAATTATTATAATGACTTAGAAGAATAATGGAGTAGAAGGGACAAATATTACCTACCCCTCCTCATAATTCAATGGAAGCATGAACACAATTTGGAGGGAGAAATCTCATAATTATCTTTCACGTTGAGGTTAGCTTCATAATGATTCAATTCTAAGCATTTTTTTCAGGAGTGCAGAAATCTCTCTCCAAGTGTTATTTAGGGGTAGTTTGTGGTAAAGTTTCATTTTTTATTTCTCGTTTCTAATTTTATTAAAAATTTTAAGTTTTTGACAATAACTATGTTTCTTATTTTTCACTTTTTGTAAACATTCTAAAAATTGTATAGAAATTTTAGAAATAATTAAAACAAGTTTCTTGTTTCTAGTTCCTAGTTCACGGTTCCGTAATTTTCTTCAAAACATAAATAAAATGTTAAAATATTAGTTTAGTCTCTCTATTTTCAGCTTTCGTTTATTTTGGTTCATGTACTTAAAAATATTCGCTTTCAACTTTGGTTCCTTTTAGTTCCTATACTTTGAAAATGTTCATTTTAGTGCATGTACTTTTAAAAAGTAACAATTCTGGTCCCTTAATTTTATTTTTAATCTCATTTTTTCTATCACAATTTCAACACTACACTAGAATCAATATATTTCTTATAGTGTAAACATTTCTTTATATTAAAAAGTTTCCATTATGTGTAAAATTCGTGTTAAAATTTTGTAAGGAGAGACATTATCTCTTTTTAAAAATACAAGGATCAAAATGAACATTTTCAAAGTATAGAGACTAAAATGAACAAAATTTAAAAGTATAGAGATCAAAATAAACATTTTCAAAGTACAAGAACTAAAATTAATCAAGGCTGAAATTAGGGAACAAAATGTATACATAAATTGGTATTAAAGGATTTTCAATGTGTATAAGATCTGTGTTAAGTTTTTGTATATAGGAATCAAAATTGGTCTGTTTTTAAAAGCATAGAGACCAAACCGAACATTTTGAAAGTACAAATATCAAAATAAACAAAATTTGAAAATACAATGATCAAAATGAGAACGTTTTGAAAATACAAGGACCCAATTAGTATTTAAACCTACTATTAATTTGCTTCGTTAAAAAATGTTTATTTTGGCTTACTTTTAAATTTGACTTCTTATACTTTTAAAATGTAATATTTTTCGTTCTTGTTAATAATAGGATGATGTCCATCAAATTATCTACCTCCACTTCAAATATAGGTAATTCTCTTCGTCTTTCTTTAATTTGTTGCCACGTAGGAATTAATTTAAATTAATTCCATAAATTGGACACACTTTGACCATTCTACTTTGTCTCCTAACTTAGGCACTCTAATCCTGTTTTTTTTACTTGTATAACTTATCTTACTACTCTTTTTTTTAGTACAACATGTGGAGATGAAAGATCGAACTCACAACTTYTTGGTTGGAGATATATATCAATTACCACTAAGCTATGCTCGCTTTAACAACTATCCTACCACTATAATTATGGTAGCCATACTATTTAAATTAATAATTTAGGTGATTTGGACACTTTTTTTCCTCGTTTAAAGGTTAGTTTTGGTGAATTTGTGGGATTTGGAATAAGACAGAGGTGAGTAAGGCCTCTCTCTTTTTTTTTTTTTTTTTGACTTTTTAAGTATTAATTAGTTAAGTGAGTCTGGGATGTGGAGTGAGTTAGGCACATTTTTTAGTTTTTAATGGTTAGTTTTGGGGACATGGGTGTGTTTGGGTTAATTTTTGGATTCAGAGTGTATTTTATTGAGTTTGCGGGATTTGGAGTGAATTTGGGTGAATTAGAGGCACTTAATTTGTTACTTTAAGGAACGAAAAATGCATTTTAGGTATACTCAAGCTACTTAATTAGGTCGTATACTCAAGCTACTTAATTACGGGTATAAAGCGTAGTAGGTTAGTTTGAGATGGGCTAGGCACATTTAGTTCACTTAATAGCATGTTTGAATGAGTACATTGTCAGACCCTTTAGAAGTTATAATTACATATAGGATTCATGTTACAAAATTTACACTTTTTTCTTAAAATAAATATATATGTATATATTTACTCTTTAGAAGTATATATATATATACATACATACATATGTATGTAGAATGAACATATTCATATGAATAATTATTGTTGATATTCTATAATAATACATGATAGGCAATTTATATCCTAATTTTTAAAGACGTATATACACTATGCTAATTATATCACTAATAATAGTTGATTTCAAAAGTAGACATAGAATATATGTTATAACCTATATACAACATTAACATAAAATGAGATTAATTAACAAAAAAAAACATGAATAAAATTGAAGGCATAATAATAAATATATATATTTATAGATAAACTATATTTTAAAAACAATAACATTCAATCATACCAATGTTTCAAATATTATAATGAAATTTATGCTAGTAACGTGAGAAATCGAATTTGTGGTGTTGCTGAATTTTTAATGCCGGAAACTTTAGTTGCTAGACGTCAAAAGAATCAATACTTACTAAAAGGGAAAATAGAAATGGATGAACCATGGAACTCAACTGGCCAACGAGAAATGAAAATATAGGCAACAAAAAAAAAGAGGCCAGAAACAAAAATGATGATGCCGACAACTCCATTGTCATCTTACCTCATTATGTCGGCAAATTCCCTCTCCTAATGCTCACTAGTGAATCTCAACGAGATTGAGAAAAATTTTGAATTTAAAAGGTAGTTAAATCCAACTAAAGATTGGAATGACGTATGGATAAATCTTTTTGTAATAAATTTTATTTTTTAGTAGAATATATATCTAAGTAAATTAATGATTATGGAAATAATTGATTTGAGGGTACCAAAAGGCTTAGAAAACAAATTTGGAATCTTAAATCTTTTACATTTAAATAAAAGTAATAATTATAATAAATATAAATGTTATAAATAAGAGTAAATTTGATATTAAAAAAAGTTTTAAATTCAAAAATCCAAACTATAAATTAAAAACCTCGAACCTTTGTGAAAATAAATTTCTAAAAGAGTCGGTTCAAGACATTATTTCTTGGTATGAGAGCAGAAACCCTAATTTGGAAGCATGTTTGGAAAATACACTTTATTATTTGTCTAGTCATTTAAAATATTTTTTATATTATGCGGAGGCTTATTATTGTGGAAAATTGTCCAGAATTAAATGAAGATGACAATGAAGCCTAGGCTTAGGGTCTAGGGTGTTATTATATATTTTTTTATTTTGAAAATATAAACTTGATTTATAATATGCAACCAATATAAATTCTATAATTATGCAATTGTATTTTAAATTTGAATAAAATTTAAATATCGTATCAATTTTAAAATAATAATAATTGGCACCAGTACAGCTAGAAAATTGTTGGTAGAAAATGTATGTCAATTATCGTGGAACTATGCCACTTTGGCACTGCTAGAAAATTGTTGACAATAAATATCAATATCGACCAAATGAAAACATCGATACTTTATTCGGTTATTGTCAATAACTTTCTACCTTCCTCGACAACTTATAGTGATGAATTTTTCAACAAGATTTTCACAAATGGCAACGGTTTGTTTCGTACGCAAAAATCAAATTTTTTTATTGTTGTATCCAACTGAGATATATATATATAGTAATGTTTTTTGTCAACACATTTAATAAAAAAGAAATATGTATATAATATAGGATTAACCTAATATAACACACATAAGATTGGATATTTCCACTATTACTTTATACTTTATAGACAATAATCTTTTTTGTTTCGTATCATTTTATAAAGACAGCTAATTTGGAAGTATTGGATCAGAAACTAACATGTTTTATTTAGTTTAAATCGGTTTTTATATGCTAAAAATATCTAATAGTCCCTGTGGTAGTTTTTTCTCAAATTGCTTCTCGATCTTTTAAAATTTCCAATTTTACCCTCAGTGTACCAATAATTTTCAATTAGGTCCTTCCCTAGAAAACATTGTTAATGTTTGTTAACAAAAAAAAAATTTGATAGATAATTAAATTACTATTTTATTAACATATTTGCACTCATGAATATGCCACTGAAATGCTACTTGATATATGAAAATTTAGTTTGTCCATCTGAACAGCTCGCAAACTCGAGCATAGCTCAACTAGCTAGTTTACTAAAAAAAGAAAAATCTACACAACTCATCAAAAGAGTCATTTTCTTCCAAGTGGCATGTTCAGATGACATGTTAATGTGTTTAAATATGTAAACAGAACGACGTTAACTTTTATTAACAAATTAAAAAAAATTATTAGGATTGAATTCAAAATTAATACATAAGAGTAAAATTGAGATTTTAAAAGATGTGACCAAATTGATTTAAAAAAACCTAAAAAAATTAGAGACTGGTGTATTTAATCTTTTTTTTTTATTATTATTAATCATTTAACAAAACCTCAAATCCAATATTGAGATGTGTAGGTTCAAACACTTATGAAGTAAATGATTAGGAGATGTATTACAGGCTTTGTTAAATGATTTATAGAGAATTAACAATAAAGACAAAACTATTTTTTTTTTACAGGAATAAATCAAAATTAAATATTTTAATGTTCAAAGACCAAAATAAAGTTAGAGAACTAAAATAGAATCTTTTAACTAATTTTTCAATAAACTTGAAGTTGTAGGTGACATCTTTTCTAGGAATATCACTATTTCAATAAAGAGATGGAATTTCGACCTTTGACTTATAAATAATGTTACTACGACGGTTTTTTTTTTTTTTTTTTAACGATTCCAATCCAAAATATTTTTTAGAAAACCAGAACCAAACAATATTATGTTGACATTTGCCACATGCTTTATTGATCCCAATCAAAAGTAGTTTTTGGAACACTAGAACAAAATAATGAACTTTTTATTAAAGAGCTTATAAAAGAAATGATTTTGACAGAGTACTTCTCACAAGATTTCATAATCCCAAACACACCCCTTAATAGAATTTTCTTTTCCATTTCACAAAAGCAGTAACTTTCCTAGAGAATCAATATAACTGTGGAATTATAAAAAGACAAGGCAGATATTGAATTTTCCCTTTCATGATATTGAATTTCTCCACCTTCTATGTGTCTTTCTGGCCTTCTCTCCTGTTGTTGGAACTTGGTCAGCTAATTCTTGGTTTTCCAATGGATTCATCTTGGCCAGTTTACTTAGTTTCTTCCATCCACTGCTCCATGATGATGTTTGTTTCTGCTTTAGGATCTTCTCAAACTGCCTCTGCAAATTCTCCATGTTGTTTTGGAGCTCGGTGTACTTCGTCTTCACGGTATCGAGTTCGAATTTCAGTGTGTTTATGTCTTTCTTAGCTGCTGTCCATCCTTCTTGGAATGATTGTGGTGTTCCTTCAAGGAGTGTTTTCCTGCTTGAGGCCATAGGCTGGTATTGGTGCTCGCTGGGTTCTTTGATTGCGGTGTTGGCTATGGCATTGTTTATCTTCATTTGCTCGGAGAAGAGGACTTGAACGACAACCCGTAAGGGAAGTCGTTCGTTTTGTGCAGCGTGCATACAGGCATCAACGGACAGCTTTTGGCAGTCCATCACACGGCATAACCGCTTCCTTTCGTGCTCGGATAGTGTTGGATGTGCCTGTTGGTTTGTTATAATAGGCAATGGACAAAAGGCAGAATGTCATTGTAACCGAGAAATTTTGAATCATTGTGGAACTTTATTGGGAACTCGAGATTGATAATCAAGTGAACTTTTCTGTAATTCTTACGTTTGGTTGTAATGAAACTTCCGCATACAAGCCCCTTTAACTTTTGCATCAAGTATATAAAGATTTCTTATGTATCCAAGTTTCTTTTGTTCCATATCAACTGTTATCCAGTTCAAATCATGTATATTTTCTCTACATTTCCTTTGTTTAGGGAGAATAAACAGTTAAAACACCAATGAAGCAGTTTAACCCAGACAGAAGTCAGTAAAAAGTCAACTTACTTTAAGATAGGAATCAACTGCTCGATATAGCCCGTCATCGCACGATCTTGCCGATTCAGGCAGAGCCTCAGCCAGAACCTGAAACTTTGTCAAGGAGAGATTTCTATCTCTGGCCACTTCTGTGAGATAGCTATCAACAAGCCTTGCCACTCGCATCTTCGCATTCTGGGCCAAACCAGCAGCCGTTTGAGATCCTTCTGAGACGCCTTTTCCCGAAAAGGACTGACTGCTAGGACTTGAATCCTCTGTTAGTTCTTGAATGAGGAAATGTTCCAAAATCCTCTGAACAAGATCAACATCATACATGGTCTCAGCTGAGTTATAAGAAGGAATGAGAAGATCTCTGAGGGTGGCCTGTTCAAACTGCATCCCCACCCTTTTCTCCAGTTCAGTAACCAAAGCAGGAGCCACCTTCAACGCGTTTGCCATTCTCAGAAGTTGCAGAAGGAAGCTACATGAGACACTATCCTTCTGTGGTGGAAGTATGCTGATCAGGCTCTCGATGATCATTCTCCGTTCTTTCGCCTCAGGCATCGAGATTTCGTCTTTTGGGTTGACCACAACCATATGAAGGCCACCATTCCAATTGTACGTGCTGCTACTGCCATTGCCATTGCTACAGTTTGTGGCATCAGTGCCTTCTCCATTCCCATCAGTTACTAGACCTGGAAGCCATTTAGATGCATAGTACATTATTGCAGCTCCAATCTGTTCAAATCTCATCCCTTTCACCTTTATAGCAGTGATGACTCTCACAAAGTGATCCATCCTCAGGATTGCTGCATCTTCAAACCACCAATCTGCAGGAACGGTATAGCTTCCACCAAGGCTCGGATCCTTCATTTCGGTCCATTTGGGGCTCGAAATGTCCTGAGGCTGAGGCTGAGGCTTCCCAGAATAAGACCATCTCACTCCTTTTGGGTTGGCACAGGCCTTCCAAGCTATGGAGTCACTACACCTTCTAACAATTTGAAGATTCTCGGCCCATGGCGAAAGATTCTCGCAGCTTTTCAACACTACAATTGAGTCACTCCAAGACGACAAGACGACGTAGCTCAAAAATGCTTCGGTTTTGAATATCAGGTTCCCTTCTTCAAAATCCTCCGTCATTTCAAGAAACTCTGCGGCACATCTGAGGCCGGAGATATTAGCTGCCGACAGATCAAGAGGAACGCCATAGCAGAACTTCGCTACCAGTAGAAAAGCCCCAGCCCCTCCAGGGAGGTCGTTCATTACAATCCTGCTCAAATCCGGATCCCTCGATTCATACACAAGTCTCGTCATCCTCCCACTCCGAGAAAAGAGAAGATACTTCCCAACACAAGGAGCAGAAAAAAAAAAGGTCAGAAAACTCAACTCCATAAAATACAGAGCTTCAGAGCAGAAAACAAAAATGGAGTACCTTGTGTAAATGGAAATCTACATCTTCAACTTGAACAAGAAGGTCACTATGAATATCAGTCCGAACATGCCTAAGCAAAACAAAGCATACAATTCAGAACCCCTGCATGATAACTCAATTCAAATTTGGAACAGACATTTCCACAAACACCTTATGAGCACTTCAACCAGAAATGCAAAGTGTGGGGAATTAATGAGAAAATGACCCAACAAAAAATGAGAAAACCAGCCTACAGAAGTACCATGAACGGCCTCTGAGCTCAAACCCATCAGTCTTGATGCAATGCTTGGTCGGACTGACGAGTCCATGCCCATATTCGCGTCCTCGAACGGACTCAGCCTCTGATTCCCACATGATCGGAAGGCAGAGGACCCTGGAAAAAAAGTTATCGTTGAAAATTTAGCAGAAAAGCGAGAGGAAACAAAGGGGGAAACGATTAGTCAGAGTAAGGAAGAGGCAGAGGACCTCAAAAACAGAGATATGAAGCCAAAAAAGAAGAATCCCCACATGGGTTGCTTGGATTTATCCGAGTTGAAATGTCGGCTTGAACAGTTGTCGAATTCGATTGATTTTGTTCACGGGATGTGAATTTGAGGGGGATTGGATACTGATTTTTGCGTTTTCTATTCTCTGATTCGGCCATGGATCTTCTCGGGTACAATTGCTGGATCTCCGGTGTTCTTTTTCTCACCATTTCAGATAAATTTTGGTACATTGTTTTGGGTATTCTTGGTCGTAGAAAATGAAGAATGAAACTATTTTTTTTCCATATAAGCTGCTGTTACAGGCTACGAACAAGAATCCAATTCGGAAGCTCTACGTAGAGATGGGTTCTAAACTTTGAAACTTGACGAAACAGAACAAGAGGAAAGCGATAAAAATCAACGTTTTTTAAAAAAAGAAAAAAAGAAAAAAAATTATTCATTTATAATTTAAAAAATAGTTTACATTTTCTTACTGTGTACTTTTCATTTAAATATTTTCATATTTAATTTTAGGATAATTTTGTCAATAAAGAGTTTTTTCTTACTCTTTCCCTTATTTTTTATTCATCAAAACTTTGAGTTTTTTTTTTCTCTTTCAGTATATTTATCTTCTTTAGTCAATGTCTTGTACTTTTTTATATTTTAGTTAGATTATTTGATTGAACATTCCAGTTTTTAGTATTTTTCGATGTAGTGTTAATAATTATTATTCTAAAGAATACTTGATTACCTACCATATATAAAAGTAATTTATTAAAAAAGAAGACTTAAAAAAGAGATGACATACTTACCTTTTTTTCATTTTCTTTTTCAATGATTCAAATAAGAAATCAAAATAAAATTTTATTTCCTTGGATGCATTATTATGTCTATGGAAAAAAAAGATGAAAAAACCATGAATATATGTTTTTTGAGAAAATTTTTTAAGTAATTTAAGTAAAAAAAAAAATTGATTTTCATATTTTTAAACATTAAAATAAAAATTATGAAATTTCATGTACACCGCATATTTCTTACCAACTACTGATTAAATTATACAAAATACTCTTTGGAACTTTTCCGTAAATTTCAATTATGCCAATGAGCTTTTAAAAGTAACATTTTTATCCTTAAATTTTAAAATTGCTTCAAAACAATCTTTCCTCTATTAAAATGAAAGTGAAAATGCACAGTAATTTGTAAAAATAGAGATACACACGAATACAAGTGACAAACCAAGTTTAAAAAGTTTCATTTTGACTTTTAATTGTTTAAATGTAACTAAACTATCGAAATGATGGAAATATAATTTGGTGACAAGGTTGGAAAAAAAACAAAGATAAATAGGAGAGTTAGTCACATTGAAAAATAATGTTATTTATTTTTTATTATTTTCTTTTTATGGGTGGGAGAGAAGCAAAATTTTAAATATTGATGTCGATGGATATATATCGAAGTCTAATTGCATAGAAATATCAATAAAATGTCAATGTTTCGTTGGGTAAATATACGATATGTATATGTAAACTAAATAACATTGTCAAACATATTACAATATAGGGTACGACACCATTATAAATTTTGACAACTTAATGGACACCAAAATTTAATGAAATATAGTCGATACATGTTTTAATAGCGTTGACTTGAAGACAATTATTCACTCTCCACAAATTGTTAGTAGACTACAACGATCGTCTAATTTTGCAAATCTTAGTATAAGTCAAACCTTAGAACGAATATTGATGGATAAACTTCTTACCTTTGAGGATGAAATTCGTCTTTATTTTTCAATCAATCTTTTTCTTTAACATTGTTCTCCTAGCTTATAGAGATCCACACTTTCCACTGACCTCACTCTTCCACAATTTTTCTCTTCACGAGCATATTGTTTCTCGTGAAAGTTTTATCTTTTTACCTCACTCTCCTTTGAATTTTTTTATGTTTAGTTTTTCCCATGGTATTCCGGAAGCTCCGTAGCATTGGTCCCGATAACCCCCAATTTATTACTTCTTCTCTACAAATAATCCCTACTCCTTCAACTCGTTCTAAAAAAATAGGATTTTGTGTAATAAGTTTTTGATATTTAGCAGCCCCTGTCAAAAAATAGTAGCAGAAATCCAAATATGCACAACCAATAGGGTTTTTGATCATTACTAATGCATGACCTTTCTAATAATGCATAGCTTCCCCATAATACAAAAGGGTTATTTTGAAACAATTTGGACGTTAAAAGAATAGAAATGAAAAAGTTTAGGAACATAATTGAAATTGACCTTAAAGTTTAGGGATATTTTGTATAGATTAACTTAAAATTTTACTTATGCCAACCAATCTGCATGACTCAATTGATTAACGTGTCTTTTAAAGTGTTTAGGGAAAACTGAAAGTTTTTTTTTTCTTTTATAAAAATTTAGTAGTGTTTGATTAAAATTTGGAAGATTACTTTCAACCCATTAAAATCAAAATTTAAACTTTTTTACAATCAAATGTAGTTTTCTAAACAAATGAAGCATGTAATTAGTTTTATCTTCCAAAAGTGATTACAAAATAAATGCTTTCACTCATATACAGTTTTTTCAAAAGACATCACAGCTTAAAACACACAAAAAGAAAGAAAGAGAGAGAAATACTACTATTTGTTTTAATATTGTTGATGGCGAGTTTTGGAGAGGTCCATGTGTCATTCATAATGGAACGAAACAGGTCTGAAGCAACTATCTTCCACTCTTATATAGTGCTCCATCTAATGGACTTGGACAATCAAGTTGTTAATTGGAGCAAAAATAGTTGAAAACACCTTAGGGAATTAGTAATATATATTTTTCACTAATTTGGTGCTGGTGGTTCTTCCTTTTTATAGGTGTCCATTGCCTATCAGGAAAAACGTTTCGTATGTGGAGCGTGCTCCTCATCGTACGAGATTCAGATGGACAGGTGAAGACATTCTCGATGCGCAGCAGTCACATTGTCATTTGTCAGTCTATCCTTTCTACAGACTGTCGTCTGCAAGTCACGATGCATCTCCCATACTGCATAGCATGCAATCCTTATCCTCTCTTGCTTCGTATGTTCCACGTCGTATGTGTTCCCCGTTCCAGTTGTCGCCCACCAGAATCTCACTCGTTGCTTGCTCAAATTTATTTCTCCCTAAACAAATATAACAACAACGCTTTTAAAAAGAATTGAGGGAAAGTATTTGTAATGAGAGCTTAATGAGAGATTGTATGAGTGTAAACATTATAAAAATAGAAAGAAGAAAAATTAAAAAGAACCTCATCTCTCTTTGCCACACTTCTCTCCATAAAGCTATTTTTTCTTTCTACCACACTCTCCTTTCTAAAAATACTTATCTTCCTCTCTAAGGGTAGAGTGAAGAAAGGTTGGAGGTAGCAATTGTCCATTTTTTAGGACAACATATAGGGATGGGGGATCRAACTCACAACATCCATCTTGATGGGAGATATATATCAATTACCACTAAATTATATGATCACTTTAGCACAATTGTCCTTTTTAGGTTGTAAAATATCGTGTTAGAATCCATATAAATGAATTAAATTTACAACTGATCAGGTTAAYCTTTTTGGTTGAGTGGAAGTTTATTCATTCTTAGAATGGTATAGTACAAGTGAGAGGAAGTGTTAGAATCCATATAAATAAATTAAATTTATCCAACCGATCAGTTTAATCTTTTGGGTTGAGTGGTGTTTGTTCATTCTTAARAATCATATATACAAAATATATTATGATGCAAAAAAAAAATTTTAGAAATCAACTGGGCTCAAGACGGGATATGGAGACCCCAGAAAACCAGCGCAACAAGTAGATGACAGAGACCAACCCGAGGTTCATCACAAAAGCGACAACCAAAAGGGATTGTGGATATTTGTTAATTCTATATTTTGGTAAAATAAATACATCTTAATTGAAGTCTAATCCATAATGTCTCACCCTTGTTTCATCGAGACAATGGAACGATGACAATAGCTATTACATGATCTTATTTTATCGTAGGGTCTATTCATGCAATTTTAAAAATATTTGAAATATTTTTATTTAGTTACGAAGTTGTCGATTCATAATTATTTTTAGAGACAATTTCAAATCAAACAACCAATGTCTTTAAAATATTTCAATTTCAATTTAGTAATGAAGTTGTCAATTCATAATTATTTTAGAGACAATTTCAAATCAAACAACCAAAATCTTGAATTTTTAATATAGATCTAAGTACAGAAAAAGAAATGATGAAATTTCAATATTTGCGTCTCAGACAATAAATGACTATAATTGGTATATTATTATTATCTATATATGGGAGCTTAGAGCGACATGGCCATGTGATTTCAATGCCTTTTTTTTTCCTCTTCTCCTTCTTTCTCGATAAATGAGTTCATACACGATGAATGTTGAACCATCGAACAAGTGTGACTGTATATAATCGTTGTCGAACTAATCATTAATACTTGTTCAGCAGCTACTTAACTGCAATCCCTGTCTCATGGCGTATCTCCCCCTAAAATCTTGAAGGTAATCGTTGAGGTGGACACACGATCCCGAAATGGTTATCTCTCATTCAAATACATACCAAGAAAGTAACAGAGGGAGTACCTGAATTTTGACTTGAGGACTTTACTCTCTAGAATCATATAYTGACAAAAACTTTGGAGYGTTGATTTCTTACTTTGCAGGWACATATTCAAGTGTTCTCGAAGAAATTAATGATTTTGGTCAATTTTTTGCTATAAAACAGGTTACATTCTTTTTTGTGTAATATATTGAATGATAGATAAAAAGACTTATATCATTCTCTGCATGTTACTCTGTACATTTTGTAATGCTATTATGATTCTAACATTTTTTTTATCTGCTCTAATATGTGCAATAATTTGAAGGAAAAATATATAACTTTCACCCCAGAAAAATTGGATTCAGTGACAGATATAAATAGTGAAAAGTACTGAAAAAATTTAATTGTCACAAAACGGAGGGGCCCTCATGCTATATTATTCAAGGCCRAGACCAAGTCGATTCGAATTGGGCTTGTACGGGGGTCGGAGTTCAGGTTCTTGGCCATTGGATCGAGAATCCCTCTGTGCCGAGGTCTGGTCAGCTACGATCGRCCCGGGACGCTGGGCCCCAACCCACATACCTCTCTTTGGGTTMGCTCCTTCAACTCTATTTCCTCTTTTCGGTTGCTGAATTGAGCACACGATTCTAATAGCTATTTCCCCTTCCAAATAAAGACCCAAAAAATTATTCTCTGAGCTTAGGATCAGTGATCTTAATGTCTTAGGTGAGATTTTGGTTGAAACACCAATCAAGTTCTAAGTTTTTTTAGATGGAATATTAAACTTTCAWATAAGTGTCTTCTTCACTGTGATGAAGAATTGTTTTGTTTTCCAATCAATCGTATCAATCCTGATTCATTTACCTAATCAATGAATTGCAATAAATATCTATACAAACAAGGTCTAATTTAGATTTGAATCTTAATATAAATTCTTTTTTAATATAACGAGTGAGGGTAGAGATTCGAACTATAAATGCCTAAATTAGTTAAACTATACTAAACCAAGATTGACGGATCTTAATATAAACTCAGGACTAAAATAACTTTTTTAAGCAAAATCCAGACACTAAGACAAAATTTCACAAGGGATTAAAACAAAACCAAAGTATAAAAGTCCAAAGAACCAAGATTTAAATCTATTTTCTACTGCTCTGCTTTTATGGGGTTACAGTTCTTCTGAATCAAAAGGGTGACAAAACTGTTGGCTTTCTCATTCAAGCCAGCTTCAACAAATGCATTTACAAGCCTATTACAGGCACAAATATCAAAATCTGTAGAACTTGCCTGTTTCCACTGATCAATAACTTCTCCAATTTCCTTCAAATCATCAAGCATCAGGTAACAAGAAATGRCGCAAATGTAGTTTCTGCTTGTCATTTTTTGCTTTGTCATCCTTAATGATCTCCAGATCTGATCAATCTTGTCCTTGTTTCCCAGACCAGCATTCAAAATAATGAGAAGGTCGTAMGTTATCCATTCTCGCTGACTAATGCCACTCTCTGACTCGACTACASAGTTCGACCCTGTCTGTAATAGGTGAGTGGATGTAATGTATATGTTGACGAGATCAATATATCTCGCCCAATCTTCATTTGAATTGGGATTGCGACTCATCTCGTCRAGAGTCTGTCGAACACCATCGATGTTTAAAGCTGCAGCCTGTGAGCTGATCCAAAGATTGTAAGTGAAAATGTCAGGATTCACCATCTTTTGCWTCAGGTCATCTACAATGGAGGATACCTTTTCTACTTGCCCAACGGACATGTATAAAGTCATCATCTCGTTGAATGGAAGGGCTGTGAGAGGTGTATCTGACTCCTTTATTTTTTCGTAAAGTGTTTCAGACTTTTCGGTCAATTTGGACCCGGCAAACGAGTGAAGAAGAGCGGTATACGTCTCACAAGTTCTGGCATCACTAGGTAGACCTTCGAAGTAGCGTTCAGCAGCATCGATACCAAATACTTTTGTCATCAAGTCTATGCGTATTGCAAAGTCAGAATCAGATAACTCAGACTCATTATTTGTCACCATCCATTCTAAAATCTGCAAGCAATAGAATCGTATTGGCAGTTAACAATTACGTGGTAAAATGTGGTGTAAATAGATGATCACCATTCATTGTAAGAAAAGAAGATGACATAAAAGCCCCTGATAAGCGTTCAACAGATCAACACAGAAACTATGATGATCCTTTTACCATTTCCTTTTCATTTACAATACAACATGGCCAACTTTCTCCTGAATGCAAGCATATAATTGTATAAAACTATAAATAATATATATGCAGCCAAATATCATTTGAATATTTAAATGTTAAGACTTCAACCGATTAGTGAGACTCCCAAAATATGCAGATTACATTCTCTATGGAATCACTCCAGACATGGAAATTACTCATTTTCTATTCAACAAAACTTTCAATGGATGGTCAATTTCAACATAGCCCGGGTTAAAGCATATGTCTCCGACAAAAAGGTCGTGAGTTCAAATCACCACTCCATATGTTATACTATAAAAAATAAAAATAATAAAGAAAAACTTTTGAATGGATCACCACTTTTGAATGGATCGCCCTTGGAATACTTTCTCTGCATTCGTGCCATTACAAAAAAATTGTTGAGTATATCAGTTATTGTTTTTTTTTAACCAGAAACAAAGAGTATATCAGTTAATGTTAAATTTGACTCTCTTCGTTTTTTTATCATATCCGTAAGTTGTTCTGCCTAGCTTATAAGCACCTCCAACTCTTGCGGTGGGGGGGGGGGAGGATGGGCTACAGCTGCAAAATCCAAGGCGAACAACGCTATAGTGTCTACTCTCTCCCTAGTTTCAAAAACTAAAGTAGCCAATAATTTCTCTTGTAATACTGAAATCAACTCCTAGTTTAGCCCCATGTAATTACAAACGCCAGATCAGTTAATCTATTGCAACAACAACAACAAAAATAAAATAAAAATAAAAAATAAAATAAAATAAAATAATAATAATAATAAATAAATAAATAAGTCTTCGCCATCCCTCCCCTAGTGTACTGGAATCCTTTCTACAGTTATGGGATTTTCTGGGAGAGGGTTAAATAGAACTCTAAGCATGTCAAATAGGAAATTTTCATAAATATTTTGTCTTCATCTGGTCATCCAGCTTCTACTGTGTACATAAAATTCCCAAAATTTTAAATCTCATTTAAAACAGTCTCTTCTTGGCTGTAGTTAATGTTTATAAAGGCTATTTGTGTTAGTGGTCGCACACATTGATGGTTGTGTTTCATTCAATAAGCTTGAGATTTGTTTTACTCATCAAGTTGCCTCTAGTAATAAGATGTCGTATTACCTTGATTGTCGTCAGTTGATATGGACATTCTGCTATGAAAGCATCTAAGTCACTAATGATGATAACTTTAGCCCTCCAACACAGGTGGCCACTGACTTTTCACCTTTACCAGCTAGTGATTCACATACTTCCTCACCATTCAATGGCTCCTTGTCTTTTACATTTCTTTCTTTGTTATCTATCCAAATGCCTATTTCTGTTCATAAACCTTAACAGAATCCAGACTCCAAGGCAGAAAAGTTTAAACCTAATTCTCCAGTCGATGGCTATGCCTCTTCGCCATTACTTTGTGAATGTGAACCCACCAATGCCTTACCTGCTCTTTGCTGATCCTAGTTGGAAGTCTWCCATGGAAGAGGGTATAGTGTTCTCTTATGTAATAATTCATGGTTTCTTTTACCTATTCTACATTTTACGGTACAACTTTGTTGATAATAACTGGCTTTCCTAAAARAGGAGTGGACCGAGCAGTTAATGTTGATGGTAGTGTCAGCAGACTTGAGGTCTTCTTGTCGTACATGGGTTTCAACAAATTCTTGTAGTCAAGTATTTTGACAACTTTAGCCCATCTATCGAGCCCTCGGCAAACAGTGTTTTATTTGCTCTTGATACTACTTTTAACTGGGAGATACAACAGCTATACTCAATAATTAACTTTAGAATGGTAATCGGAATGAACTAGTGCACACAAATGGGTGTTCGTTTTCTAGTTTCTAACAAAGAGTCTTTCTTGTAAAARTTGCATAGATCTTTACATGGCTTGCATCAAACTTCACATCTTCGATTCAACAGGCTCAAATGTTTTGGTTTGTAGACATTCCTTCTTGTTCTAAAACCGAAATAAGATTAGWGATTATACTTACTGCACTCTAGAGGACTTAAATAACTAGACTAACAATATAACTAAGAATTATAAATACAAACCTTCCTCAACAGCGTTTCTACAGATCACGAGCACATGAGTTAAATTTCAAATTTTCTTTGTATTAGAATCTAGAAGGCAGCATAAATTTCACTCCAGCATTTCTCATTTGGCTGAAAATTTTCAAAGTATTAGTCCACTTTCACTTATATAATTTCTTGGCCTATTTATTTTGTTGCTGCCTCCTATCATCTGCAAGTATGGAACTATAAGCCAGCAAGCAAGAAGGAAATAAATAAAATCGTACCTCTTGAGCGTGCTTGTAACGCTGAAGCCTTCTGAGCTCTTTCGAGATATTCCGGAGCTCAGTGATCGTAACTTGATTGCCCTCGCTCGTCCATCTCAGGAGAACGTTGGTAGCGCTTCGCTTGGGCAATCTGAGGCGGAATATTCTACTCTTCAAGTCATCGGTTTCTTCAGAATTAACTGATTCCTCAAAAGATTGACTCCTCAGAGCTCCATAAGAGCAGTAATTCGACACGCTGGGTTCGTTGAGGACCGGGATCGATTTGAAATTTCGATTGATGAAGCCTCTATTCCTGAATTTTCTAGGGTTCAGATGGATTAACAAAAACTCTCAAAATTACGGAGAAAACGCTAGAGATTGGAAGGAATGCAGCCGTATTTCCTCATTTTCACGTTTAAAGTGAAACAAAGAATTAAGATTCCATTAAATTTGAATTAAACGCATTTCTCCATCTTCTCGGGAGAAGCAGAAGAAGAATAAAGTTGCGTAAAAGAAAACACAGGGGCTTACCGGCTGAAGGTGAGGAAGAGAGATCGAGAAGCCATGGATCGTCACTTGGTGGCCGGGTTCCCGATTTTGCTTGGGTTTCTTGATGAATCGGCGACAATCTGTCTATGGGACCACTTCAAAAAGTAYGTGTCAACTAGGTCCTAGAAGCCAGTTTTATGCCACGAGACCTACTCAGCATAATTATGGGTGCTCAGTGTCACAATTGCACACTCACAGGGTTAGCATAGCGATCGTGCCATAAGTAAATCGACCAATTCAAAATAAGATTTTGACGATGGTACGATGGAACTATCTTGTAACCTTAAATAAGTCGGTCAATTCAAAATAAGATTGACGATGGCACGATGGGACTATCTTTTAACCTCAAGTAAGTCAGCCAATTCAAAATACGATTGACGATGGCACGATGAGACTATCTTGTAACCTCCACCCACGTATTAAGAAAACGTAAATTAGGTAAACTTTTATTTTAGCCACCAAGCTTTCTTGAACCTTTGCAATTTCATATTTGTTTGAGTTGCATGCAAAGAATATTGAGGTGGGATTGATCATCCTATTTTATGGAGTCTTCGACTCTTGAGACAATAACTTGTTCTTTGTCTCATGARGTTTAATCTCAAGGCAATCTGTATTTAACCTAAACTTTATGATTGAAATCGAGTCGATTTTGAGATTTTAGTGTCYGTGAATTAGAGGTTCATATACCCATTCATATTCACTAGGGTTTTAACATCAATTATAGAAAACGTGGTCGGAGAAAATTTTTTGGAAACTGTTGGAAAACGTTTTAAAAAGCATGTTGCAGATTCTAAAACAATATAAAATAAACGACAGTTTRATAAGCATACACGTCAAAGTAGGAAGGATGGTAAATAATGCTTTGAAACAAGAGATGTTCCTGATTCTATCAGTACTTGTACACATAGGTAACTAACTGTGTTGGTGGATGATATTAATTTAATTTGAATTCTCCACATACCTCTTATTTGAACTAAAAAAGGAAAGAAAAACTGATGGATCAACATTTTAAAGCTTCTAGACTTGGGCTATTAACTTGAATAGCCACTTTTTTTTTACCATTATTCTTTCAAAAAATAGCCAATATTTTGAAAATGTTCATCAATTCATTAAAGAAGAAAGAAAAAAAAAATGTAYATACTCATTTTTATGATTTCTTAACATAAGGATACACCCAAAAAAATCCATATAACACCATTTTCGTATTAAATGAAAAAGTTAATGGAAAAATAACCTACAATTATCATATTTTGAAAAATAAATATTTGAAAAAACATGGTTTTTTTTAAATGGTTTAAAAAATATTGTGTGCCCGTCTCAAACGCCTCACCGTTATAGTATATATAGGATAGTATATATTTACAATGTATTTTATCCAACATTGATAATGAAGTTGTTAATTTATATTTTAAAATTTAGATATATTAAAATGGATAAAAAATGTTAAT